>WJSH01002336.1:31686-75455 GCA_009757365.2 Lepidium campestre
ACTTTGATAATTCATTTCAAGTTGATGCCATTGGACAAAGTGGAGGCATCTGGTTGTTGTGGCGATCATCGATTGGTACCCTTGTGGTGCTTTCTTCTTCTGATTAGTTTATTCATGCCTGTTTGACACTTTATAGTGTGGTGTTTCACTTGATTGTGGTTTACACAGCCCTTACGGTTAGTCGCCGAAGTGGGTTATGGAGCCACCTGAAGAGTGTTATTGAACCACTTATTGAACCAGTTTTGATTGGTTCTGATTAGTTTATTCATGCCTGTTTGATAGTTTATAGTGTGGTGTTTCACTTGATTATGGTTTACACAGCCCTTACGGTTAGTCGCCGAAGTGGGTTATGGAGCCACCTGAAGAGTGTTATTGAACAACTTACTGAACCAGTTTTGATTAGTGGAGATTTTAATACAATAATTCGCCTTGATGAACGATTTGGTGGTAATGGGAGATTGTCTCAAGATTCGTTGGCTTTTGGTTATTGGTCTAATGAACTTTCCTTGATTGACATGGGGTTTAAGGGTAACAATTTTACATGGAAGAGAGGCCGACAAGGGTGTAATTTTGTTGCCAAAAGACTTGATCGCATTTTTTGGTGTCCTCAGGCTAGGTTGTTGTGGCAAGAGGCGACAGTTACTCATCTTCCCTTTCTCTCTTCCGATCACTCTCCACTATACTTGAAACTTTCTCCAATTGTTCGTACTAATCCCAGTCGTCGCCCCTTCCACTTTGAGGCCGCTTGGCTGCAGCATGATGGATTCTGAGAGCTCCTTGAGTCCTCATGGAATCGAGAGCTTAGCACCCATGCAGGTTTGACATGTCTTAAGATTAAATTGCGCAAATAGAATCGCAAGATTTTTGGGAATACTCATCGTCGCAAGGATAGGCTTTTAGCAGAAATTTCAGAGGTGCAAAAGAGTATAGATGAGAATCCTATAGATTATTTAATAACAAAGGAGGAGGGGTTGTTAAAAAGTCTTGAAGTGATTCTCCAACAAGAGGAAACTCTTTGGTTCAAGAAATCCAGGGAGAAGTGGATTACTCTTGGTGATCGGGAACACAAAATATTTTCACACCTCCACTATTGTTCGTCGTCGCCGTAATAAGATTGAAACTTTAAAGGATGATTCTGGTTGTTGGATAACGGATGATGCAACACTTGAGAATATGGCGATTTCTTACTATCATAAACTTTATTCTCTTAGTGATGTTGATGCGGTGGTGCATGCTCTTCCCCGTGAAGGTTTTGCTCGGCTAGATAGTCATGACAAGACATTATTGGATTGATCTTTCACCTCTGCTGAGGTTAAGAGTGCGACTTTTAGCATGAGTAAATACAAAGCTCTGGCTCCTGATGGCTTTCCACCTGTGTCCTATCATCATTGTTGGGATACAGTTGGGGATTCGGTTGTGGATTTTGTGCTTCGATTTTTTTATTCCGGTGAGCTTCCGGCTGGTACTAATGACGTGTTGGTGGTACTCATTGCAAAGGTGCTTAAGCCGGAGAATATGAAGATGTTTTGCCCTATAGGTTTTTGTAATATTTTGTTTAAAACTACTACTAAAGCCTTAGTGATACGTTTGAAGAGCGTTATCTCCAAGCTTATTGGGCCTGCTCAATCTAGCTTCATTCCCGGACGTTTGAGTGTCAATAATATTGTGGTGGTGCAAGAGGCGGTTCACTCTATGCACAGGAAGAAAGGGAAGAAGGGTTGGATGTTGCTGAAACTAGATCTGGAGAAAGCTTATGACCGTATTCGATGGGACTTCCTTGAAGGCACTCTTATTGCAGCGAATTTACCTAGCCGGTGGGTGCACTGGATAATGGAGTGTGTGACTAGTCCAGCTATGAGTCTTATTTGGAATGGGGAAAAAACGGATTCGTTTCAACCTCAACGTGGTTTACGACAGGGAGATCCTTTGTCCCCTTATTTATTTGTCTTGTGTATATAAAGACTTTGTCATCTTATTGACTGCTCGGTGGCCTCTAAGGAATGAAAGCTTATTGTTCTCTCTCGTGGTGGACCTCAGCTCTTGCACATGTGCTTTGGTGACTATCTGATTTTATTTGCCGAAGCTTCGATTGCTCATATTAAGATTATTCGTGGTATTCTTCAACGCTTTTGTCAAGCTTTAGGGCAAAAAGTCAGTTTGGAGAAATCCAAAATATATTTTTTGGATAATGTCTCGAGATGCGTTGTTGATGCCATTAGTAGAGAGAGTGGAATTCAATCGACCAGAGTGATATGAACCCGAGAATCGAACTCTGTTCAAGGCTATGAGGCGGCGCGGTGAGGATGTAGGTGACAGTGGCGGGAGCTGCAAGGAGATGGACTTCGGCTGAGTGAAGCCGCGTGATGGAGAAGGTGAACGAAGGAGTAGCGACGCGACGAGGTCGACTACCCAGAAATGGCGCTGCACGAAGTGAAGGAGTTCGGAAAGAAGTGGTGCTGCGGGAGCCAGAGACTCGCGGAGGCGGCGCTGCTACGAGATGAACGACAGAGGCGAAGAGTTGTGAAAACGGCAGACGAACAACAGAGCGGCTCTGCGAGTGACGACGTGACGGTGGCGCGAAGATGGCAGTAGCTCAACCAGAGACATCGAGTTGCAGAGAAGTAGGAAACGAATGAGTGGAGTGGCGTGAGGGAGGAGATGCACGATGAAGAGACGCCGTGACGAAGCGAAGGCGACCGGGAGGAGATGGCGCTGCGGAAACTGAAACTCACGGAGGCGGCGCTGCGGGAATGAGTTTGTGGAGGCGGCGGAGCTCGGGACAAGTGAGAGTAACGAGAACAAGGGATAGAAGAAACTCTTGGAAGAACAAATCTTGTAAGAGTTTCGGATTTTTTAGAATCAAAGAGGATGAACAATCTTCAAGCAAAAGCTTTTCTCATAAACATTCATCAAAGAAAACAAAAGCCATTGTTGGCTCCTAAGTAGTGACAAAGCCTAGGGTTTGCTTTTGACCAAAAACAACATGTAGTTTTAAAGAAAAAAAACAGCACAATGTTTTAAAATAAAAACAGAAACAACAAAGCGTTTATCTTGGCATAAGTGTCTAAGTAACTACTCCTGAATAGCTTAAACGTAGCGTTGAGGTTTGCCTCGTTAAAAACCTTAATGGAGAACCTCCTTCCTACCAAAATTCCCACCAAGGAAAAGAGTGCAGAACCACAACGCTAGCTACTCATTCATAGTTACCTAGCTTGTCGGTTGGGCTGGTTTTAAAGATGTAGAACACATCCCTTGAAGCTTCGGGTTCTGCATAGATCATAGCATGAGTCTTCTTGGCTAGCTCCCTTGCTTTAGACCGAGTGATTATCCCTTCAGGTTCAGGTACGGGTTCTGGTGCTTCCTCTTCATCACTAGTCACGATCATATCATCCTCCCCTTCTTGAAGAGGATTTGTCCTCAAATCTGTATCTGCAACATAAGGAATTAAATCAGAAACATTGAAAGAACTTGAGGTTCGATACTTCCCTTTTAAATCGAGACGATAGGCGTTGTTATTGATTCTCTGGACGACTTCGAACGGTCCATCTACTCGTGGCATCAGTTTAGACTTCTTTTCCTCGAGAAAACGATCCTTTCGGAGATGAATCCAAACAAGATCTCCGACTTCAAAGATCATCTCCTTGCAGCTCCCGCCACTGTCACCTACATCCTCACCGCGCCGCCTCGTAGCCTTGAACAGAGTTCGATTCTCGGGTTCATATCACAGAGATCTTGGTAACTACTTAGGCATGCCAATCTTACAAAAACCAATCAATAAGGATACTTTCAAAGATGTCTTGGAGAAAGTTTCTTCACGTTTAGCGAGATGGAGGGGACGTTTGTTAAGCCTAGCTGGTCGTGTTACTCTTACCAAGTCAGTGCTTAATTCTATTCCCATTCACACTATGAGTTCGATTATGTTGCTAGCTGGAACATTAAAAAGACTGGATCAGATTTCTTGAAATTTTGTTTGGGAGAGTGATGGCTTAACACGCAAACAACATCTTGTTTCTTGGCGAGTTCTTTGTTTACCAAAGGAGAAAGGTGACCTTGGTATTAAAAACACCACAACAATGAATAAATCAATGATTGCGAAGATGAGTTGGCGACTTCTTTCTAATCATGATGGATTATGGGCTAAGCTTCTTCGTAGTAAGTATAAAGTTTTTGCGATAACTAATGCCTACTGGGATTTGCAGAGTTCATGGTCTGCAACTTGGCATAGCATCGCTTTAGGCATACGTGATGTTATTCGTTTGGGCCAGCGATGGGTTGTTGGTGATGGAGCCATGATTAATTTCTTTAATGATAAATGGCTAACTAATGACTCTTTGGTTTCTATACCTCCGTGTGCGATTCCCGCTGAGTTTCTAAGCTTGAAGGTCCGTGAGTTTTGGCGACATGGCTCATGCTGGGATTTTGACCGATTACATCCATTTATTTCAACTTTCCACTTGCAGTTAGGCTCGATTGTTGTTGATTGCATCACGGGCGCTCGAGATTTTTAGTCTTGGGGTGAGACGTCGTCTGGGAAATTCTCTGTTGCATCAGCTTATTTGATGATTACACGCTGTCATGATCCATGTCCTAATATGTCACGATTTTTCAAGCGTATTTGGTTTGTGTGTGTACTTGAACGAATCCATCTTTTTCTTTGGCTTGTGGCTAACCAAGCGATAATGACTAACTCTGAACGACATCGACACCATCTCTCTGACTCGTCGTTGTGCTTGGTTTGTAAAGGTGGGGAGGAAACGATTCTACATATCCTCCGTGATTGTCCGGCAATGGCTAAAATTTGGATCCGTATTGTCCCTGCTCGTTCTTTGTTCGAATGGGTTTATGAAAATCTGGGTGCTACATATAGTATTACAAATTGCTCGTGGGCTATAATGTTTCCACATGGTGTGGGGTGGGCTTGGAAATGGCTTGGATAAGATTCCACGGTTGGTTCTAGAGATTGACGTGGAGATTGTGGTAGGTTTTTTTACGATATGGATTGATGATTCTCATCCTCTATCCTTCCTAATACGTTTGTGCTATGACTTTCTCTCTAGGGATTAAATAGTCTGAATTACACACGTGTATAGAGAAACTAATCGTCTTGCGGATGGATTAGCTAACTATGCTTTCTCTCTACCTTTAGGCTTTCATTCTTTTATTTCTACTCCAGTTGATTTACTTGGTATTGTTGTTGACGATATGAGTGGTTTCTCGATTACAAGCCCCACTCGTGCTATTGTTTAATTTTTTGATTAATTAATAAAGTTTAGGGCTTGCCCCTTTTTCCAACCAAAGAAAATATAACGTTTTTTAAAAGTAAATTAAATTTTTGAAAAATGTAATGTAAATAAATAAATAAATATATATTGTCGAATTCTTCTTAGTCTAATGGTTTAGATGGCTCAGTTAATGACTCTGATATCCGGGATTTATTTGTCCTATCTCCACCAAATGTGAAAAATTAAAACAGTTTTATGAAGTGTGTTTTGGTTATTGACCGAGTCTAGTTCCATATAAGTGATAACTGTTTATTAATTAATTAATTAATCATGTTATAAATCACATTTATAAAATTTATAAATATTTTAGAGCATTTTCAATAAATAGTTTTTTTTGTCAACCTTTCAATAAATATTTGAAATATGTTTGGTAGTATTTTTTTTTTTTCAAATGTTTGGTAGTATTTTTGAAAACTAAATAGTAGTATGTTTGGAAAGTTATATATTTGAAAATTTTCCCTTTTTGTAGCATCTCAAAATCATTGAATAAAGATGAATTTTTTTGCATGTAAAAAAATGGTTTAGGGGTGTACTTAAACATGGATTTTAAAAGATTTTGAATGATTTAGAATTTATGAAATTTCATATGATTTTAGAGAATTCCTAATGATTTAGACAAAATCCTCTAAAACTCCATATGGAACAATGAGATTTGGATTGTGTATGTTTTAACTAAAGAAATCACCTAAATTACCTTAAGATCCTTTAGAATCACCTAAAATCGCACCTTTAATTTTTTTTTCAATAACAATGGATTTGATTGTGTTTTTTTAAAATCATTAGTTCAATAACACTTGATTTTAGATAATTTTTTAAAATTCATGTTTGAATAACAGGTGATTTATCACTTAAACTCAAATCACTTGAAAACAAAATAGTAGTATGTTTGGAAATTTATATATTTGAAAAATTTCCCTTTTTGTAACATCTCAAAATCATTGAATAAAGATGAATTTGCATGTAAAAGAAATGTTTTAGTGAACAACAAAAATCTTCTTCTTTTTTTTTTTTTTAATTCTCGTAGCTGAGTATTTTTTCTTATATTATAGATCACCTTCAGTAAATAAAATACAGTTATGCATTTTATTAAATTTGTATAATATTATTAAAACTTTGAAATGCATTACATAGTTTATACAGAATATCTATGTAAACTCTCTATACATATTATATATATATATATATATATATATATATATTTAACTCAATAGTTCCCAAGCCTTATGGGAGATGCAGTCTACGGATAGATCCTCACATCCGAGTATTCAAATGGGCCGCAAGCATGAGCTCATATCTATGTAGAGGTGACTATGAAAATGTGTTTTAGTTTCGCATAATATAAGAATCGAACTTGCAAACTCTTTAAAGTCACAACTCTGTTCTCTCCCATTTGACCACAAGTTTCTTGTCATATATTTTATATATTAGTATCAATTTCATTATATATTAAAAGTCACATGTATAATATATACTTTAACAAACAAAAACATGTATAATATATATATACTAGATATGGACTCGTGTGATGCATGAGTTTGTTTAATAATATTTGAAATATTTAAAATAATATATTTTTAAATTTATATATTTTTTAAAAGTAATAATATAAATTTTACATATGTCTTTTATTCTTTAAATATATATGTGGGGTTTGTGTAAAAAAATACAAAAAAACCTCAAAGTGACCATTTTTTGCAGTTTAACTCGCCAAGTAAGATAAATATAAGTCAATACCATAAAATCTAAAGTCAATGCAATATAATCCTCCGTCATCATTATCTTTAGATTTCATAGTATTGATTTGCATTTATCTTATTTGGAGAGTTAAATTACAAAAAATGGTCAATTTGATTATTTTTTTTGCCCAAAACCCTATGTAAAAGTACATAAAATACTTTAGATCATTAGATTTGACACGTATAAACATCTTGTTAATTACTAATTTTTTGAAACTCAACTTTATATAATGAGATATGTTTTATTTTCTTTAAACCCTATGTAAAAATACATAAATATTTTAGATAATTAGATTTGACACGTGTCAACATCTTGTTAGTTAATAACTTTTGAAAATCCAACTTTATATAATAAGATATGTTTGTGTTAGGATTTAGATTAGGAATATAGACAGATATTCACGATGTTTTATGTTAAAATATAATTTATTTTCTTAAAACCTTAGATAAAAATATATAAATATTTATGATAATTAGATTTGACATGCGTCAACATCTTGAGGTATTCAAAGCATAAACCCGTGTAATTTTCAAGAGGTATTTGACAAAATTGTTGTTCCATGCACACAATTGTTGTCCTTTTTGTTAATCTTATTTGAAATTTTTGATCGGAGATTTTATAATATTTACAATCTTGCACGTTAAAATTACAAATTTTGATCAAATTTCCTTCACATAATCCATTTCTAAACTTTTCAATAAGAGAATGATGCACAAACCCCTAGATAGTATTTTCCGTTTTTATTAAAATAAAATCAAGTATTAGTTAGATAATTCATAAATAATTTGATATAAGTTGGAAAATATCATTGTTTAAGGAAAAAAAACAAATATAAAAACTTACTTTTTCATCTAACAGGAAAAAATTTAATCCTAAAAACTTATTATTTTTATTTAAATTTTTTGCTTCTCACTTTCTAGTATTACGTATCATTGTACGACGATACGGATGTTTTTTGGTTAATTGATCTAATGTCAAGTAACTTTTGTTACTTTGAAGTTTTGTGTTCATTGTTTTGCTCATGTTATTAAACCTATACAAAATTAAAAAATTGAGATCAGAAGACGATCATACTATAAACCATATATAAAATTGTCACATTCAAACCACTTCAAAAATTGATATAGAACCATCTTATTCATCATAAAATAATGATAAACCCAGTGATAATGATAAACCTACAAAACACTTACATAAATTGTTTACATATGTATTCATGAACATATATATAATACTATATATGTTGACGGAATAAAGAGTAAAAAATTATAGATATAGATGAAAATATAGATCTTTCAAATCTTAAAACTCAAGTATAGTACTAAATATTAAACATCAATATAAAACGAATGAGACATGATACCTATTTACCTATTTGCCTTGAATTCCTAGATGTGTATGAATGAGACATGATTAATAAGATAACAAATCTTATTGATGCAAGCAATAACGAAATATCATTGAAAACGTTTGAGAGACCTAATGAATAAGTAATGTTTTCGTAGGTATGAAATTGTCTATTTGCATGTGATTATATAGAAAACAATATTTACAATCTTTTTTATAATAGGATTAGGAATAGGAATTTTTTTATGTTAGGATGAAGAATTGAGATAAATATCTACTAATATAAATAAATATGGATAATTATTTTTTTGTTAAGCTTTGAGATATTTTTAATTATTTAAATTTAAATTTATATTCTATTTTCCTCTCTTAAAATTATTTTTAATTATTTAAGAGATAAAACTGACAATTATTTTTCTTTTAATATTAAAAATATTTTCATTTTTTTTAAATTTTGTTTTAAATTATATTTTTTTGGCAAGATGAATTGTATTTTTCTTTAAGATAATTATATACAATTATTATTAATATTAAGATAAATATAAAAATACATAAAGATTTCTGATCGTTAGATTTTACATGTGTCAACATCTTATTAATTACTAACTTTTGGGATCCAACTTTATATAATAAGATACATAGAGATTTCTGATTGTTAGATTTTACACGTGTCAACATCTTATTAATTACTAATTTTTGGGATCCAACTTTATATAATAAGATTTTTAGGATCCAACTTTATATAATAAGATTATATACAATTATTATTAATATTAAGATAAATATAAAAATACATAAAGATTTCTGATCGTTAGATTTTACACGTGTCAACATCTTATTAATTACTAACTTTTGGGTTCCAACTTTATATAATAAGATACATAGAAATTTTTGATCGTTAGATTTTACACGTATCAACATCTTATTAATTACTAACTTTTGGGATTCAACTTTATATAATAAGATTCAATGTGAACTATAAATGTGTTATATATATTTATTAATTATAACTTAATTATATATATGTGATTGTTTACTGCAAATATAAAATAAAAATTTATATTTATAATTGCAGTAAATAATCACATATATATAATTAAATTATAATTAATAAATATATGTAACACACTTATCAATATATAAATTACGCACCACGCGTGGATTGAATCAGCACTAAACAGAATATTATAAAAAATAATAATAAATAAAGTATGCACGACAATAAGAGTACGTAAGAAACAACTATTCAACACGATGAGAAATTACAATTGTTAACCAATTTCATTATGAGCGAACAAAAAAACCTACGGTTTAGATTTATAACATGAAATCAGATCTTAAATTTTAAACATGACTTAAGGTTTAGATTTATTTTTAGCGTGGTGATTAAATGCTTCAACTAATAGCTCATACATATAAAATTTGGCTCTACCCTATTATATGCAGAGTCGTACCTATAATACACAAAAATGCATTTGCCTACGCCCCCAAATAATATATTAATTTAGGGGCTCCTCAATCTTAAAAATATAGTATAGTGTATTGGTTTTAGACCCTTTTGAATGGGACGAGTACCATGATTCAAATCTTTTTGCTAATGTTAAAGAATTAGATTTTTAGATAAAAGGAAAAAATAATAAAAATTTAGATTTAAAAAAAAAATTTCTAACAAAATTTGTAATGTAACTCATCTCTAGTTAAAAATTTTATACTCCCTCTGTCCCATTATAAATAATGTTTTAGGACTCTATTTTTGTCTTAAAATATATAATGTTTTAGATTTTCAATACAAAATTTTGATTTACTTTACTTATCTAACCCTATTACTTATTCATATTAATTACATTATTAATTATATTATAGGAATAATTTAAGTAATTTTACAAGTTTTTTTAATAGTTGTGTATTTCCTTTAAACAAGATTTAAAATGATACAAAGGGAGTAGAAAAAACTTTAAGAATTATTGAATACATGAATGAACTTAATTGTATTACATATATATTATAATTTTTTTATTATTGATAAGGCCTTTTTTTATATTAGAAATGGATTTATGCCATAGATTGAGTTTTGTTTATCCAATTGTTAACAAAAAAAAATTACTTGAAAAAGTTTGCAATAAGCTCAACCATGTTAGGAAGATCAATCCTCCAATTATTAATACAAAACACACTTAACATAACAACGCAAATATGTGACTTTAGTTGATGAATCGATATATCTCGGTTTAATATTTTGGTTCAACTGATCGATCTTATAAGACAAAACTTAAACCGGAAAGTAGTTTGTGTCTTCAAATTCGATCTCTATCTTCAATGTATCATTCACAAAGAGACCTTTAGAGCCTTAGAGGTATGCCTAAGATCAGCAAACGGTACAAACTTCTGAAATTTCCAACTTCTGTTAAATTCAGAAGAAACACTAGTTAGTTCTATATAAGTCTGTACCCAATAAGTTAAATTTAGAAGAAACATTGGGCCAAAAGTGTGTTTTAGCTTAGTCTTGTAAACCCACTTGACACCAATAGGTTTAACTCCTTCAGGCAACTCAATTAACTCCCAAGTATGATTCTTCTCAATAAATTTAATCTCCTCAATCATTGCTCTTTTCCACTCTACATAATTCTCAGCATCAGAAAATGTCAACGGATAATTTTATGTGATCATTAAAACCATCATCATTGCATTAATACTTTCATCTAGTGTCTCTTCTCCGATTTCATAGTCATCCATCCACCTTGGTCTCCTATTTTCATGCAAACCCCTCCCTTGAGCTGGAGAAGCAGGTGGGCTGATTGTTTCAACTTCAATATCACTTGAAACACCTTCTTGTGTTTCCTATGGTTCCCAAGTTAAACGGTCTTGAGTTTCCTTCGAACTGTCTTGCTCCCAATCCCAGCCGTTTGCTTCTTCAAAGACCACATCTTTGCTTATAACAACCTTCTTTTCAATTGGATCATATAGTCTCCAGCCCATGAAGCACGTGAAGACCATTGGCTTGAGGATAAATATGAGTCTGAATATGAAGAGGAGCCTCATGGACAACAACAATGAAGCACATGAAGACCATTGGCTTGAGAATAAATATGAGTCTGAATATGAAGAGGAGCTTGAACCTGAGCCACCAGACCATCACCAAAACTACACCCACCATACAAGATATCCTAAGTTAAGGAACAAGGTAAGCCATAGCTTTTATCACCGTGGTCCTAATCTTCCATCATTTTTAGGAAAAGAAGATTATTTACAATGGAAAGATGACATGGATGATTATTTTTGGAGCTACAAGATCCTTGAGAAGGAAAAGTGATGTATTGCATTTTTGACGCTTTCTAACGCTTGTTTTCAATAGGTTTCCGAGTTTTTTTGTAGTTTTTTTAGTGTCTTTTCAGGTCGGAACAAGGTAGGATTGGATTTAGGAGCTCTATGCACGGATTGGATCAAAACGACGAAGAATGGAGATTTTGAAGGCCCAGACCAATCAATCCCAAATTTAGGACCGATCGATCCATTCACGCGAACCAAATTTGAAGAAATCTACAAGACCGATCATTCCCACCTTTAGGACCGATCAGTCCAGTATCGTGAAGAATTTTCGCAAGCTCAGAAGACCAATCGATCCAGGTGGAACCGGTCGGTCCACAATCATGAAGCATCTGCGCCATAATATCAAGGGACTGATCGGTCCACTACTAGACTGATCGGTTTGAATCTGGTTGACCAAAAATCACGGATTGAGCTCGATTTAAGTTGGGCCGAAACACGTTTTTAGACTATTAGATCTAGGTTTTTGCCTCCTTTTCAGACTTTCACTTTTATTCTTAGCCGCTTTTTGTTTTCTCCAGAGCTTCAAGCAAGAGAGATTTTCATTGTACTTATACAATTTGGAGAAGATTTCTAAAATCTATTCTATTCTAATTCAATATTGTCGTTATGTTCATCTATTCTTCTTTGATTGTTCTTTTTGCTATGTCTGAGTAGTTCTCTAATCAGGTTTAGGGTTTTCTAGGGATTTTGGGAATCAATGAATTATGGCTAAATAGGGTTATTATCTTTAGTGTTCTTCATCTATAGTTGTTCTTAATGCTTAAGTTAGATTAGCTACCTAGCTTATGATACTAGGTTGTTTAACACACGGAAGTGCTTGATTAAATGCCCAAAAGAACTTAGATGAGCAATTCATCCTTAACCAACGAAAGTTGATGTTAAGGCGGATTGTGAACTTATCAGACCTGAACTTTAATGTGTGTTTAGAACTCTATGTTCAAAAGGAAGTTTAGAATGTTTGGTTGCTATATATAGTAGTCGATGCCACATAAGTGGGTTTACTATACATTAGTGTTCTGTGTTCAAGGATTGTTTGTTTATTGTTCCCTCAATATAGTCTTGATTTAGATTCCTGATCTCTCGATGAATTCCCTGAACTTGATGTTTTTAATTATTGATTTTATATTATTTCTTTGCTTGATTTATTTAATTGTAATTACCACAACTAATTCGTTTTGTCTTAGCTTAAGTTTGATTTAGAGATTGATAGTGTAACTACTTGGTTTTCGTGGATTCGATCCCTAAAATACTACTTCGTTTTGTTGTGCACTTACAGTAGGATAATAGGGTTAAAACTATGTGTATCAAAAAGATATCCTTAGCTATAAGCACCTTACGAGGAAAAACACATTCATGATGGAAACAAGAAGAAAAGCGGTGCGCATATTATAGAAAACCAAAGTACACTTAAGGAAATCTCAAATGGCTTTTTCATGAGCAATATGAAACACGCCAATTGCCTCCAAGAAGTTACTCAAAGAAGACTCCACGACCCTTGGTGAAACACACACCGATTTCAACATCAATGAGTAAAACGAAGCCTACTATCCAAGGTAAATGTTCTACCTCTAAGAATTTCTTATAATTGACATTTTATAGGTGTAGAAAGCAGGGACACTTAGCCAAGCTTAATTCAAAAGGTCCAAGTCATAAATCGTATGCACAACCACCTATAGATTACTCCAAGGTAAGTACATGAGGCCTTATTAAGCATTTGAATGATGATTTTGATAAGTTAAAACACTTGATCTTGGAATATAAGAAAGGCGAAGATGCTCAAAAGAAATCCGACCAAGGTGATGAGAAGGCACCTACAAACGAAATTCAAGCTTTACTAGTGTAAGGTAAGTCTTCTAAACCTTCAAATTCGGGAGAAATTGTGTGTTATAGATGTCACTTGAGAGGTCATTATGCTTTGGGCTGGCCAATTAGGCAAGATGTTAGAATCCCAACACTAGAACTGGAAACGGACACACCAAAATCTAGTAATAGTCTAGATAATTCCGTTTTGAAATCCTTCACTTCTAGTATAATGCACTTGTCTTTGCCAAAGGTTGATGACATAGGTCTAATTCACACAATGGGGCACATGACTGGAAAATATATGCCACAAAAGAACCATGAAGAGAACTCCAAAGAAGAACCACCCAACAACTCCCAACAAGTGATTAGCACCGAAAATGCAAAACTGGAAGGAATTTTGGGACATTTCAAGGAAGGAGCTATAGAATTAGTGCCACTCAAGCTGTAAAAAGAGGAGGATTCATGTGTCCTAGACAGTATTCTCATCAAGGAGAATCCACCAAACTCATCACCACGTTCTCCCACAATTCAAACCCGAGGTAAGGTCTTAGACTCTCAAAACCGAATGAAACCTAACTTGCTTTCTCTTGGTGAAGGTATATTGGTTTTGAGGACAAAACTTTTGAAGAGGGAGGTTACGATGGGATCCTCTACCGTAGAACATCAACAACTAACCATGGACTAGATTCAGTTGTTGAGTTTTCGGCTAAATACACCAAATATAAAGGGGAGACAAACTTCCTTGGGATTGGTTCCAATCAAGAAGATAGGTCGAATTGGTATCGTTTAAGGCAAGTCCGGGATTCTCTTGTCTTAAGAGCTTCCAAACTCATGTTTGGCGACCATGAGAGTATTTCAACCACTTAGAAGCATCTAAGAAAGTCATATCATGCTCCAACACTCATAGGATTAGGAAAATCTTTCATGTGATAGATTTTCCATATTCGACCGATCATTTAATCTCTCCAACGGCTCCAAGATCGACGGTCCTCATTACTTGTCCCTCATTTAATTTGAGTTATTTCTTTCCTATTTTATGTTAAGGACCGTTGTAGGACAACATAGACTCGAGCCTTTATAAGCTCAAGTCTTTCTTTTGTATTTTTCAAGTTATTATCGAAGTTATTGAGTAAAGGTTGTTTCTTTTCAAGCTTGTGTCTTGATCAATTGAGTCTTGTGAGTGAGTCACTAGTCTCTTTCTTCAGTGGATTAAAGTGTTTGTGAGATACAAAGACCCTAGTTCATCAACCCATCGATTGAGAGAGTCAATCAATTCTGCCACCATCTAGTACTCGTGTGAATTGACTCACCAAACTCTTCCTGCAAGTTCATATCCGAGGAACCTCCCTCCGTGGTCCTCATCAGTGCTAAAAGAGCTACCAACCACCGTTTACCGAGCAAGTCACAGGAAAATCGGCGGCTAGGGTTCGAAAGTCTTTTTCGTCTTTGGGTTTTGATGAGAGAGAATAAAAAGCGTATTGTTGATTAACATATTGTAAATAATGCAATGTAATTTCATAAACAATACTTTCATGTAATATTATAATCTTAAATAATGTGAGCAAAGTTCTTAATGTTGTGAAAATAATGAATATGCTCTTTTTATCAAAAGAATTTCCAAACTTTCAAGATTTTGGTAAGAAAACAAATGTTGTGGCTGCCAACATAATTCGCATGCATCATAAATTATTTGATATTACAAGAGTTTACTGGCAATAGAGAACCAAACAAGAACATGGCCAACAACAAACAAAAAAATTGGAGTGATTCTTATTGGGGAATTTTGAATACACTCAGAGAGATAGAAACAGTGAATGTAAACCGCCAGATTGTACAACAAAAAGGAGCAATGAAGAAACCCAACAACAACCATATGGCTTCTTCTTACCTGACTCGGAACATGTAGACCACATTGTCGTATTGATGTTGAAACGATATTGGAAAAAGGTGTGTTTGATTGATGTACAAAATTACATATATATAAGAGAAGAGAATGCCCTAAAACCCAATCAATGTACATTTACATAAACGATTTCTAATAAGTAGGAAAATAGTTATTTCCTTATATCTATATCCTCCTTAAAGTTGGCGGTGAGATGTCTTGAATCCCCAACTTGGAGAGAAGATATTGGAACTGAGGCGATGGGAGAGCTTTTGTTAGAAGATTCGCAGGCTGTTCACATGTAGAAATATGTTCGATTGTAATGATCTTGTCTTGTAAAGCATCACGAACAAAATGGAAGACTGGATTGGCAGCTATGTGGATTGCGGACTTACTATCACAGAAGAGACGTATCGGGGCCTCATGAGTAACACTGAATGTCGCAAGTAACTCTTTCAACCATTTGATTTCTCGCAAGGCATAAGCCATGGAGCGATATTTGGCCTCTGCAGAAGACAAAGAGACGGTGTTTTGTTTCTTTGTTTTCTAAGAGATAGGAGAGTTACCAAGTAGTACGATATAAGCACTGAGTGAACGTCTTGTCAATGGACATGCACCCCAATCAAAATCACAAAATACCGTGAGTTGGAGAGTAGAATTTGCACGTAACAAAATGCCTTGAGCGGGACAACCTTTGAGATACCGAACCACTTTAAGAGCTGCTTGCCAATGATCTTCTAATGGAACTTGCATAAATTGAGAGAGCACATGAACCGTGTATGAAAGTTCGGGTCTTGTGAATGTAAGATAAATAAGTCTCCCAATCAGTCTCCGATATACATGTGGATCAACGATGGGTGAACCTTTGGCAAGAGACAACTTCCTAGGTAGAGGAGCTCCTATCTCGCTCATGTTAGTTTTGAACTGAGAAAGCACCTTCTTTTGTGCTTTAGTAAGGAACCTTCCCAGAAATGGGATCGGAGGAGCATAAGGACAAGGCTCGACAATCTGCTTCTTGCTACCTTCATCCTCTCTAGGCTTTTCCTTCTTAACATCAAGTGCTTGCTTGGTAGCTTCCCTTAGCATGGTCTTCGACTCCTCTTCCTTTCTCCTTGCTTCGATCTTCTCGAACTCTTCCTTGGTGACTGCAGTAACCAGCTCGATGTTGCCCTCTTTATCCTCAACTAACACTTCTTTTTCCAAAGGTGGATCCTCTTTCAAACCAACAAATTGCTGCTCATACCTCTTGTTTCCGATCAGACCTCTAAGCAATCTTGCAATCTCCTTGACAGCATTATCTCTATCTTCATCAGTCGAGATTACATTGCAAAAGTCTTTGGGATTTACCTCAGGTTTTTCGAGCAGCTTACCCGAAGGCCTTTGGCTCGTGGAAGCAACTTGAGCCATTTGGTTTTCCAGAGACTTCACTTGTGAAGTGATGCCATTTATCCTTCCTTGGAGTTCATTATATCCACGGTCCATCTTGGTGTTCACTTCCACAAACTGCGTATTCATATCCACTTGTCCCTTGGCATGAATTTCCATTAGTTGAGCAAGCATGTTCTTCACTTCCGAGTCGGAAGATGGTCTCTTTAGCTGGAACTGCTGTCCTAGTTGATTGTTCCCTTGGTAAGGAGGCTTTCCATAGCCTTGTTGGTTGTCATAATTTCTTTGTTGTAATTTTTGCCCTTGTTGCGGCTTTAGAGGGTACACTTGGTCTTGTGGATTCTCCACATTGTTGCTCCTATATAAGAGATTGTTGTTTATATAGTTTCGATTCTCATACCCTCCTTGGTAATTCCCATTATTTCCAACGAAGTTCACTTCTTCTTGGACAACTTCTCCTTCTTCATACACCTCTTCTTGGTTATCATGTTGACTAATGTCACATTCACCAACAAAGTTAACAGCTTTTTGCCCCACAAGGAAAATCTTGCTGAGCTTGTCAATCTTATCGCTCAACTCCTTTATCTTTTGAGCACCTATGCCCGGTTCTTTCACACTCCGATCATAGTCTCCTCCATAGCAAGCATCACTTTGAGCTAGATTTTTCACTAATCTTTCTCCTTGGGTTACTGTTAGATTAGCGAAACACCCATTGCTAGCGGTGTTTAATGCTCTTCCCACGGTCTCGTTCACTCCACAGTAGAAAATCCCCAAAAGACTCTCTCTTGATACACCATGGTGAGGGCAGCTTCTAGTGTAACCTTTCAACCTTTCCCAACCCTCATGAAGACTCTCTTGAGCTCCTTGTTTGAAGCTTGCGATATCATTCTGGAGTTTGACCGTCTTTTGCTTGTGGAAGAATTTGGTGATGAATTCTCTCTTGATATTCTCCCAAGTTGACACAAGATCGGAGAGTATGTTCTTCTCCCATTGAGAAGCATTATTTCCCAAAGAGAAGGGAAATAGTATCATCTTGATCGAATCCTCCGGGACTCCATTGATTCTTACAGTCCTACAAAGCCTCTCAAATTGATCCAAGTGATCAAGAGCATCCTCCAATGGTAGACCATTGTACCTATGGTTCTGCACCATATTGATCAAACTAGACTTCACCTCAAAGTTATGAGTGTTGACTGGGGGAGTAGGAATCCCAAGTCTAGCTTCTCTCAAGTCCGGCTCATCAAAAGCCCCTATAGGTCTTTCTTCCGGGTTTTAGCGTGGAAGAGGCGGAGTATGTGGAGGCGGATCATGAAGTCCTTCAACCCCATTTCCATGATCGTCTCCATTGGCCCCTTCTCCATGAAGTATCTCCGGTGGATCAGTTTCTAAATCTGCCATTCCTAACCGAATCAAGTGATCATCTCTTTCCTTGGCTCTTCTTTCCCTTGCTACTCACCTACACTCTTTCTCAAGCTGATCTAAATCAAAGTCACTATCAAGAACTGGTCTTTGGCGGCTTCAAAGTTGCATACACCTTAATCAAGAGCAGAGCAAACACAATAAAAGAAGTTAGTAACAAAGTAAAACAAAAACTTTAGTCGCAAATCTATCCAAATCTTAAAGGTTAATTGCATAAACTCCCTGGCAACGGCGCCAATTTGATTGTTTGCTTTTTAAACACTCAAATAAATACAAGAAATGCAAACAATTGTGACATTGTAGCACTTGAGGTTCGAATCCACAGAAAGCTTAGAACTAACACGATGAGATTTCAAGGAATCGATTTGAGATAAAGAAGATAGTGGTTTGGTTTTGGTAACAATTTAATGAAAGCAAGCAAACTAAAAACAGAGCTTGTTATAAACGATTTAAAAGCAATGGATCTAAGGATAGGAAATCAATCTAGAGGGATAACAAACAACTCAAGATGCTAAAGGTTTCAACTAACAATAACCCTCTTAGGGCATGAGGCTCATTCAATCTAACTCAAGCATTAACGCACAAGCTCACAAAGACCATTTTCCACCATAACATCAACTCTCATTGGCTAGGGAAGGAAAACCCACAAAAAGACTCTTTCAGGACTTTCATCGAACACCTCTCGGGCGATATCTTTCCCACCATCAAGGTTACTAGTTGATCAAGCTAAACTTAGCATTAGGAACATCTTAAGTGGAGGATCTACATATCTAACAACCTAGCATCAAGATTTATTCATTAAACCCCTAGATCTACCTACTCTTCAACCCATTAGATGACTACTCACACATATTAAAACAAGACTTAACATGAACAACAAACAAACCCATAATAAAAAGAGAAAAGAGGAAAGGGTTAAGAAGAAACTCTTTTTGATTGATGAAACTGAGAAATGCTCATAAATCCATCCAAGATTCTTCCTTGTTCATCCTCAAATCTCAAATCTCTCAAGTAAGATCCAAAGGATAAAGATTTGAAAAACTACTCAAAGGGGAAATGTATGTTGGATCCGACACTCCAAGCTTCCAAATCAGCTCCAAATCACCTAAAAATGACTCAAACATGCAAGAATGCGACATAACACTTCGAGGACTCTAAAATGAGAAATATGCAAGTTATTAGTCAAAATATGAGAATAAATGAATCTTAAGTGCCTAAACAAATGCAAAAATAGATATGAAATCAAGCCAAAATGCATGTATATCACACGCACATGCGTGCCGACATAAAACTTTGTAGTTTAATTAATTTTTAATTTTTTATACATTAATAATTTACATTTTAGGAATATACATAAGATATAAAAACATCAAAGAAAACTTCAATGTGAAAATTTTTACCAAATTTTTTATATAACTTCAATTTTCAACCAAACAATGTATAACTTTAAATCATTAGTTTTATGTTTTTTAGATGAAAAATACGATTTTTTGGTAAAAAAATTACGTTTTTTGTAAATAAAAATTTTAAACTATAAATTATTTTAATGTTCTACACACAAGTCTATACTAATTTTTTTGTTTACCAAAAATATTTCGATTGATTTTAAAATTTTAATGATCTCCATAGTAAATAAATTTTTTTAAAACGTTTAAGAGGTTACAAACTCTATATCTTTATATAGTAAAGCGGAGGTCTCTTTAATTATAAATTATAGGTTAAAAAATTAACTTATGATACATAACTATCCTTTAAAATATGCTTAATGTTAGTTTATGATCCAAAAATTCTAGCATTATCTTATAAATTTAAATTTGAATATGTAGGTTCTAATCTTAGCCGTTTATTTAAATTTATCTTTTCAAATCTTGATCATTCATTAAAAAAAAATATTTAGAAAATATTCGTTTAAGAAAAACTAAACATTAAGAATATTCGGGTACCCGGGTTCGGGTCAGATCTTTTTGGGTTACAGATTTTTGATTCTTTTAATTTAAAACTCATTCGGGTATTTTTATTTTTTTGGGTCGGGTTCGATTTGGTATACATCGAGTTCGAGTCTTTTTACATAAAAATCAAAATTAATAAATATTAATAGAAAAAACTCTTAAAATGCCAAAATTATTAGAAATATATCGAGTACAAATACAATTATTGATTTGATTCTGGTTCGGGTTTGAGTTCGGTTTTCTGGGTACATAGATCTAGGATCCATTCTGGTAGTTTACCGGGTTCGGTTCCTTTAATTCAGGGTTTTAGTTCTTTTAATTTAAAACTTATACGGGTATTTTTATTTTTGAGATTAGTTTCACAATACATTATACTTGAACATTTAAGCTAAAAAAACTTAACATCGCGTTATAGCGCGGGATAAATCTTAGTTTCAATTAAAGTGTGTAAGAGTATTTAATATTTAATTTGATCTAAACTCAATATAAAAATTACATCCTCCTTAACCATGTTTAAGAGGTTTGTAAAATATAAAAAATCTTACAAATAAAACTTAATATCAATAAAAATTTTAAAATTATAATTTATTTGAATGATATATATATATGCTAATCTCTTCATCGAAAAAAATCAATTTAATTAATTTAAAAACTTTCTAGAATGTCACAATTTGTACCTTAATTTTATATTAGTCTAAAAATGTATTGATTTATCTGATGAAGTAAATTATAGACACTTGTCATGACAAACCAAAAAAATAAACTATGAATAAATTGTAAATTAAAAGAGAGTGTGTAATGAATTATAGTGGATTGAGAATTAATGATATTATGTTTATATTAAATATAAATTAATATTCAATGAGAAATTATTAAAGTTTTTGAGAACTACCGATAATTACCTCTATCTCATAAAAGTTTTTAAAAATATTAGAAAAATAAAGTTAAATCTAGACAAACAAAAACCTGTAAATATTTGTAATCTTATAATCGGATAATGCAAAAGCTGTATATATAATTATATTTTCTTTAAAATAAACATATAAAATTTAAGAAAATTATATATTAAAATAAATACAAATTTCTGATTATATTTTTTAATCATTTTCCAAAATATAATTATTTCATCAAAATAAAAAAAAAAGACAAAAGAAAGCTAAATTAAGAATAATTTTAATTTTGATTATATTAAGAAAATGTTAATTATCTTCAATACAAAAAAGGGAAAATTATTTAAATTAAAACAAACAATTCTTTTTGATAATTTATATTGTTAAAAGAAAAAATTAAGTTCAAAAAATAAAAATAAATAAAAAAAAATAAAAAAAATTTTTAAATAAATATAAAATTTAATGTTAATGGTAACTATTTAATCAATAATGCTAAAATTGAATGTGATGTTAAAACATTGCACCTTGATTTTATATTGGTCTAAAAGTGTATTGATTTATCTGATGGAGTAAGTAAATTTTAGACAATTGTCATGACAAACTAAAAAGATAAAATATGAACAACTTTCAGGAAAAAAAAAATTGTAAACTTAAAGAGAGTGTGTGGTGAATTGTAGTGGATTGAGAATTGATGATATTATGTTTATATTAAATATAATTTAATATTCAATGAGAAATTATTAAAGTTTATGAGAACTACCGATAATTACCTTTATCTCATAAAAGTTCTTAAAAATATTAGAAAGATAAAGTTAAATTTAGACAAACAAAAAACTATAAATATTTGTAATCTTATAATCGGATAATGCAAAAGTTGTATATAATTATATTTTCTTTAAAGCAAACATATAAAATTTAAGAAAATTACATATTAAAATAAATACAAATTTCTGAGACTATTTTTTAATCATTTTCTAAAATATAATTATTTCATCAAAAATAAAACAAAAAGACATAAAAAGCTAAATTAAGAATAATTTTAATTTTTATTATATTAAAAAAATGTTAATTATCTTCAATACAAAAAAGGGAAAATAGTTTAAATTAAAACAAACAATTTTTTTTGATAATTTATATTGTGAAAAGAAAAAATTAAGTTAAAAAAATAAATAAATAAAAACAAATAAATATAAATTTTAATGTTAATGGCAACTATTTAATCAATAATGCTAAAATTGAATATGATGATAAAACATTACTAATTTTAAAACATAATAGATAATTATATTTCTTTAAAAATAAAAAATTAAGTTAAATTAAAAAGTTATAAAATGAATAAATTTTAAAAAAGTATTAGATCAAACAATTTTTTTATCTAATTTTTAGATAATTTTGAAACTTAAGCGATAATTGTATTTTTTTAAAAAAAAATAAGTTAAAATAAATAAATTAATTAAAAATGATTTTTTTTTAAATTAATGTAAATTATAATATTAAAGGTAACTTTGTAATCAACCATGCTAAAATTGAACGTGATGTTGATATATATGATTTTTTTTTAAATCATTTCTCCAATAATATATAAGATTTCCCTTACTTGGAGTTGATCATATAAATTTTCCTTTGAGGTCAATGTTTGGTCTTAATCAAAGCTTTTTGAGTGAACTGCTTTTATCACTGATTTTTATTAATTTTAAACTGGATAAAGTGGGAGATAGACTCGACCACCTTAGGAAGATCACTCCTCCAATTATTAATACAAAAATACTTATAATAAACAACGCAAAGATTGTGACTTTAGTTGATGGATCGAAGTATCTTTGGTTTGATACAACTGATCGATCACATAAGACAAAAACTTAACTAGGAAAGTACTTAGTGTTAGAGAAATCTTCAAATTCGATCTCTATCTGCAATGTATCATTCACGACAAGACCTTTAGATGTATCTCTAAGATCAGCAAACGGTACAAACTTCTGAAATCCCCAACTCTTTGCTTGATCCGACCAGCTTTCAACTGTTATTAAGATTATAACAAAAGAGTGATCAAACTCAAAAGAACATCAAGTCAAAGTAACATTAGTCACACAATTATGTTTCCATGATATGTACCTTTCTTCTCCACATGATTAGAGTCTTTCTGGTTCAAGACTCGTAGCTTAGCTTTTAGGTAAATCTTGTCGTATGGTTTAGCATCAACCGCAACTACATATAACGACAACGAGTTACCTTGTGCTTCTCCATCGCCACCTGGATATACTTTCAATGCCCTAAGAATTTGAATATGTAGAAAACTCGTTAATATATAGTTTTTTTTTTTGTTAACCAAGGAGGAGTTTGGGCCGAAGCCCAAACCAACCTCCCGGGGACCGGACGTGGCTCGGGTTTAGATATCCGGTGGCTAAATAGAAATGATTAGCAATTTCACACTTCAGGATAATCGAACCCTAGCCTGGACCAACAGAGGGACTTCCTCCTCAAGTGAAAATCACTATACCACCACCACTTGGTTAAATAGTTATAAATATATATTGAATCAGCTTGAAACATAAGCCATTTATGAAGAACACTCACCAGCTTCTTCCTCCGATTTCGAACTTGTCAGATAAATAGTACTGTTTATCTAGTAACGAGAAGTCTTGGAGCGTCCATTTGTAAAGGCGGTTATGCAAACTACTCTGACTGAAGGACAACACTTCCCACTTGTTAAATGTTTCAGTGACAAAAACATCAACACCGAATACAACACTGTCACCGTCGAAAAGCCAACCAGCACCGGGATTTGCTATGTCGCCATAGGTTCTAACGTTACCGTATCCCCAATATGGTTTGAACAAAAAAAACCTCTTTGAATCTGTCTCTGTTAACCAAACATACGGTTTGAGATTGTGTGTTTGGAATAAAAATATTGACATTTGAAATTGTGTAAATACCTTGGTATGTATAGTACTTGTCCTGGATCCGGTTATAAATATAGAACTTGACTTCTGCATAAACTTCTTTAGGGGAGTTAAGGAGTGTTGAATTGTCTATTTGGACGTACATTGAAGTCCAACCAGCTGGAGCTCCCTCCTTTACGTTCCCTTTAGGATAGACAATAAGTGTCCTGTTTGCAAATGAATGTATGGTCTTGAGAATCAATGTGTCTTTTTTTCCAATACCTCGAGTGCAAAGTGGCGGACTCAAATTTTTTTTTTTTTTTTGGATCAAACTTTTTTTTTAAATATATAATATAATTTATTTGAAAAACTTACCATAATTTTTTAAAAAATAATAAAAGAAAGAATCATAAATATGGTCAAAAAGTGTCATAGTGAAGACTTGATCCATCCATGGTTAGAGGAGTCAAATTGCCCATAAAAAAACGTTGAAAGCCTTTTAAACATTTAGCTAAGTTAAAATACATTTATCTATATTAAAAGTGTCATGTGACCACCTAAAGTATCAAGTGGGTCCGCCTCTGACTGTATCGGATTTCATAAACCGTGAATCATATCGTGGAGATTTTGTCTGTATATGATTCTCAGGTTAATATGCTATAAAATCTGACTACACTAGATAATCAACGGAAACAATGTGAAAATTTTTGAAATGTCAGCTCATGTTGCAATCAAATGAGCAAAAACAGTAAAATAAACCAATACTTACCAGTTATATCCACCGGATTCGAAAGGACGAGATTCGTATTTTTCGGTGTTTGGAGCACTGCCGAATTTTGTGAAAGACTCGATTTTGAGACAATAGGTAGAAGGTGGACGTTCTCTCCATATTTCTCTCCGGTCCGTGAGCATCTCGGAGGAGAGTGAGTAGTTATCAGTAATGGCAATAGAAGATGATAAAGATTTTGTTGTTACGAGTTTCATAAATTGAAATGCAAAAATACAACAAAAGAAGAAAACCAAGAAAACTGTTGCATAGTTTGTCTTTCTTTTCTTCTCTTGATCTTGAAACATGTTTTTTTCTGTTTTTATCAACCCTTCTTCAAACATGTTTATGTTTAAGTGAATGTCGGTAAGTATGAGGCTTATAATTTATAGTTGGAATATGATTGATAGAGTTAGTTAAACATATTTTTCATGCACAACATAAATGTGAGTTTTAACAATAAAAAACAAAACATAAATGTGAGTTAGGTATAAATATACGTGTAAAGATTAAAGACAACCAACATTTTTTAATTTTTTGGCTTTTTGTTTATATTTTGGATAAATTAGTAAATATTATATTGTTTTTTCAAAGTTATGAATTTATGTGTCTTGAGATTTCACGTCGGTAGAAACTAAATTGTAACCACTAACCAGCTAAGAGTCCTCCAATTATTATAGTTGAGCAGATAAGATTTGCTCGACACGTGTGTTCAAAAGATATCTTTATTGTAATATTTAATATAACTTTTTTATTTTTTTTTAAATTTATACTCTTTTGAAACGGTAAATATTGGGATAGATACATACATTATACGTTACAATCCTTTAAGTTGTGAAACACTGCGCTTTTAGGTTAACCGATTTTATATTTGTTTGAATGAGATGTGGTTTCTATTAATATGATGTCATAAATTATTGTCTTTTCAAATATAAATTTATAACATGATATATAAATATTTGATGAATTTGTTTATCAAACGATTTATCGAATTCGTCTGAGTATCCTTATACAAGAAAAACATGTAGCAATTAATAGTGAGATATCTCCGAGACTCCATAGATTAGAGTTTAGATTTTCTGTAGTTTCCAATAATTATAACGCCACTATATTATTTTAAAATTGGATATTAATGTAGACAGAGTCACAGAGACTAGTGTTTTGGATATAAACTAGTGATATTGTTTTTTTTTCAAAAGTTACGAATAAATGTGTCTTGAGATTCACGTAGGTAGAAGTTAAATTTTGACCTCGAATTATTACATTGAGAAGATATGAAGATCTTTTCACGATGTTTTCAATATTTAATATAACTTTTTGTTTATTTTTTAAATTCTTTTACTCTTTGAAACGTTAAAAAATTGGGATAGATACATACGTTATATGTTAAGTTATAAAATGAACATGATCATTTTATTGTGTTATATTTACAAGGCTTCAAAAATTTTGACCTTTATCTTGTCTGATAAGTTTGAAATTAATAGTCGAGTTCTTCTCACTCTAATAGGCTCCTCCACTTGCTTCGTCGTCAATGTCACAACCATCTTCTTCGTCTCCATTCCAACATAATAAGGTATTGGACTCTGAACCCGATCCAATAATTGTTACAGGCCCAATGTGTGAAACATGCCCAACAACCACAGCATATCCAATTACAACTCAGTCTTCACCTGATTACAATTGATCAATTCAACAAACTGGTCCAAGCCAATTACCAGTTGACACACATGAGATCTTTTCTACGCTCTCAGCTCCGCCAACAACAACTATCCCTGCAATCGCCGATGAACCAGCACCAAACGCGCATCCTATGCGTACCCGTGCTAAAAATCGGATCACCAAGCCATTTCATAAGCTCAATCTTCTCGCTGTCACTCAGTCTTTCTCGCCAATTGAACCCAAGACCATCACACAAGCTCTAGCAGAACCTAACTGGCGACACGCAGCTACTGCTGAATTCAATGCTATTGTGAAGAATAACACCTTTGACTTGGTACCACCATCGCCAAGTCAAAACGTTATTCCAACCAAATGGATCTTCACACTAACATACAAAGCCAATGGCAAGATTGACAGACGTAAAGCAAGGTTAGTGGCTCGGAGATTCAATCAAGAGTATGATATTGATTATTTTGAGACCTTTAGTCCGGTGGTCAAATCTACTACTATTAGAATGGTTATGAAAATTGTTGTAGCAAAGAATTGGTCAGTTCGACAGGTTGATGTGAATAACACATTTCTTCAAGGGACTTTACAAGAAGAGGTGTATGTTACTCAACCATCGGGTTTTGTTGATAAAGATCGGCCTCACTATGTTTGTAAACTGAAGAAAGCTCTATATGGCTTGAAGCAAGCTCCACGTGCTTGGTATGAAGAACTCAAAACCTTCCTTCTCCAAGCAGGTTTCACCAATTCAATTGCTGATACTTCTGTCTTCATTTACAACAAAAATCATTTGCTGCTATATATTTTGGTCTACGTAGACGACATTGTTATTATTGGGAATTCCACGGTTGCAATTACCAGCTTTATCCAATAATTGGCGGACAAATTTGCACTTAAAGACATGGGCGATCTCCATTATTTCCTTGGTATAGAGGTCACCAGATCCTCCAAAGGTATGCATCTAATGCAACGCAAATATCTGATTGATCTTCTCCAAAAAACAGACATGCTTGCAGCACGACCGGTTAGTACACCCATGTCTCCTCATCCACGGTTCACGTTAGCTTCAGGGACCAAACTTGCAGATCCCCGTGAATACCGAGAGGTTATTGGCAGCTTACAACATTTTTCCCTTACTCGTCCGGGTGTGAGTTACGCTGTCAACAAACTTTCTCAATATATGTACTCTCCCACTGATGAGCATTGACAGGCAGCAAAGCGAGTGCTCCGTTACCTAGCAGGCACACTGACTCACGAAATTTTTATCTTTGCTGCATCACCTATATCACTTCATGCCTACTCCGACGCAGGCTGGACTGGTGATACCGATGATTTTGTCTCTACAAACGCATATATCATCCATCTTGGGAGCACACCAATCTCTTGGTCATCTAAGAAACAAAAAGGTGTTGCAAGGTCCTCAACGGAAGTCGAATACAGAGCTGTAGCTTTGACAACAGCTAACATACGATGGATTTGTTCACTACTATCTGAGTTACATATTGATCTACCTACGCAGCTTGTTATATATTGTGATAATGTGGGAGCTACCTACCTCTGCGCTAATCCGGTGTTTCATTCTAGAATGAAACACATTGCTCTAGACTACCATTTTGTTTGTGACAACATCATATCAGGTGCTCTAAGAGTTGCTCACATATCGACAAAATATCAACTAGCTGATGCGCTCACGAAACCATTACCACGACCACGGTTTATCGAGCTTAACAACAAGATTGGAGTCACTCAAGTCCCTCCATCTTGAGGGGGTGTATCAGACTATTAAGTCTTTTGTATATTGTAACCTAGTGTACAAACCCTTGTATAAATACTATCTCTTGTTAATAATAAATATTATTCAGCCTTCAATTCTATAGTTCACATGTCTCAAATAATGGTTCAAACATCTGGAATTTGACTTCATCTCACTGCATGTAAAAGTTAAAAATATAAAATTTTAGAATGGATTTAGGTTATGGATCGGATGTTATGATGTACTGAAAGTTTTAATTTTTTTTCTTTTTGATTTTGATAAACTAATTTTTATAAGTTTTTGAATGTATGTGTCTTGAGATTCACGTAGGTAGAAGTTGGATTTTGACCAGATAAGATTTCTCGAATTATTATATTGGCAAGATCTGATTTGTTACCCACAGTTCGCGGTCCTTGGTGCTTAGGTGTTGATCAATTCATTGATCTCTGCCTTGCAATAATGAAAGGTCTTTGGTGTAAAGTTTGATTGCTTTCAATATTTAATATGTATAGCTTTTTTTTTCCATTCAGTTGGATTAACAATATCGACATGATGCAAGCATTTTATTGTTTGATGATTGTTGAATGCTAACACTACGATATAATATCAAGTGTCTCTTGATCTAATGGCATTCTATGGTAAGGAGATTTCCAGTTCAAGTCATTTGAGAGGAAGAGTATTTTCAAAAGGAATGGACTAAAGAGTAATTCTAGACCCACAGAAATTAGGATTTTAATCAGAAATTCAATGTTAAAAGAAAAAACACTACAATATAAGAAGTACATAACCAGCGGAATAAAAGTGAAATACATAGGAGAAGTGAGTAAATAATAGAGAACTCCTGAAACAACTCATCCACATTCGATCATATTAGTATTCTTTTGCAGCTCAAACCTAACTCGGAAAGTACTTTGTGTTAGAGAAATTTTCAAATTCTATCTCTATCTCCACCGTATCATTCACCACAAGACCTTTAGATGTATCCTTAAGATCAGCTAACGATAAAAACTTCTGAAATCCCCAACTCTTTGCTTGACTCGACCAAGTTTCGACTGTTAATAAGAGTAAGACAATGTTTAATCCCTAGAAAACAACATTACTCAAAACTACTATGTTTCAAATATATTCAACTAACCTTGCTTCTCCACATGTTTAGAATCTTTCTTGTTTAGGATCCTTAGCTTAGCTTTTAGGTAAATCTCTTCGTAAGGCTTAACATCAACCGCAACTACATATAGCGACAATGAGTTACCTTGTGCTTCTCCATCACCATTGGGATACACTTTCAAAGCCCTAAGAGAGTTGAATACAAGAACACTCGTTAATAGTTAATAGTATTTGATTGAATCAAATATATGACTTATGTTATGAGGAACTAGTACTCACCAGCTTCGCCCTCCGATTTCGAACGTGTCCGAGACATAGAACAATTTCTCTACTGAAGAGTAGTTTTGAAGCGTCCATTTGTGAAGGCGATTATGAAAATTACTCTTAGAGAAGGTTAAAACTTCCCATTTGTTAAAAGTTTCAGTGACAAAAACATCGACACCGAATAAAACACTATCGTCGTCAAATTGCCAACCAAGTCCGGGATTGATCAATTCGTTGAATGGTCTAATGTTGCCATAGCCCCAATATGGTTTGAACAGAAAAAAACGCTTTGGATCCGTCTCTGTATAACGTTGTCTCACATTAATGATTCCATTTACATGATCGTTTTGAAAACATTATATTCATTTACTTCTAGGAAATTGTAAAATGTACCTTGATATGTGAAGTACTTCTCTTGAATTCTGTTATAAACGAAGAATTTGACTTCTGCATAAACTTCTTTAGGAGTATTAAGGAGTGTTGAATTGTCTATTTGGACGTAAAGTGAGGTCCAACCAGCAGGAGCTCCATCCTTTGTGTTCCCTTTAGGATAGACAATAAGTGTCCTGTTTGCAAATGAATGTGTATGGTCTTTAGAATCAATGTGTCTTTGTAACTTGCGATGTAAGCAAAAATCCGCAAAACCCTAAAATTCAAACAATACTTACCAATTGTATCCACCGGATTCGAAAGGACGAGATTGGTACTTCATGGTGTTTGGAGAATTGCCGAATTTCGAGAAAGATTCGATTTTGGGACAATAGGTAGATGGTGGACTAACTCTGTATAACTCTCCTATCGGTGATCTTATCGGAGGAAATTGAGTACTTATCGGTAATGGAAATAGATGATGTTGTTAAAGGTTGTGTTGTTACAAGTTTCATGAATTGGAATGCAAAAAAGCAACAAAAGAAACAAACCAAGACAATGGCTCCATAGTTTGTCTTTCTCTTTTTCTCTTCTTGAAACATCATGTTGGGTCCGATTGGTGACACCATTTAAAACGATCTTTTGAAAAAAAATGAGCGGTTGAAACGAAAGTCGTTTGAAAATGACCGTTTGAAGATAGCAGTTGGTAAAAAAAGGTTCAAACGAATGTCGTTTAAAGATTAATGTTGATTGGTAACAATACAACGGTTGAATAGTGTAATGAGATAAATATTAATATGTATAATTTGATTTAAATAATTATTCTAAAAGTTATGCAATAATATATAGTTTAATTTTTTTACCTATAAAAATAAATATATAAATTACAACTATTATTTTAAAAATAAATTTGCATACTAACAAATAACTAAATTTCTAAATATAAGCAAATAATTCTTCTTTTTGAATCATAATATGAATCATATATTGTTGTTTAAATCATAATAATACGTAACATGTAAAAATAAACTAACGTTTTATTTACAAACGACAGTCATTTCCTAAACAACCGTAAATACCTCAGTTTGCAAGCAACTTTTTCAAACGACCTAAATAAGTTCAAACGACCGTTTGAAACAACTGTTTGAAAACGTCGTTTGCAAAATGTCGTTTCAAACGAAGTGCTGATTGGTAGCAAATTAAGCAAATCGTTTGCAAATGACCTTTTGTTTGCTACCAATCAAACCTGTTTTGTTCATTTTTGACCAATCCCTCTTCAAACATGTTTGGTTCAAGTGAATATGTTTGTAAGTGTGACGCTTTTAGTTTTATAAGCAAAAAGTTAATTAAGACATATTTTACATACACACTATAAAAGGTAAGTTAGGTATATATGTAAGACAACAAAGTAACCAACATTTCTTTTGGATTCTTGGCCTTTTTCAATGTTTTGGATAAACTAGTGATTTTGTTTTACAAAAGTTATGAATGTATATGTCTTGCGATTTCACGTCGGTCAGAGTTGGATTGCGACCAGATAAGATTTATTCAACACGTGTGTTCAAATAGAAATATTGTACCGAACAGAATTATTAAAGACAAACGAATTAACGAGAAGCAGGACACTAGGCGGTTTCTTTTAGCTACGAGACAATAAGGAAATGGACCCAAAATAATATCTCGAAGACAGTATAAAAAATATCTCGAAGACAGTATAAAAAATATCAAATACCCGGGCCTAAAGATAACTCCACAAATATTCCTTTATAATTAGGGAAAATATGCAATCATAATATTTAGTAGCAAAACTCAAAATAAAAGTCAAGTTTATGCGAGTTTATTTTTTTTGTAAAAATGTTAAGATGTTATACTATTTTCAATTTTTACATAATTACAAAGATAACAAAAAGACAGAAGAAATAAAAACTATATAAATGACGAAAAATACAACAACAATCTGAGACTTGACGACTACGAGACAAACTTCAAAAAGACAAAGAAGAAAATAGAACAACTAGACAAAGAAAGCAGATAGAAACACCGACACTATACTCCGACAAAATTATCAAGAAATTGCCACAAACGATCCAGCCAAGAGAAAGCCCCATAACTCAGATGAAACGATGCCTACAACTTTCTCAAAGAGTAACTCATGGTGATCCTGAAAGCGCCAATGATGCTTAACTTGCCGAGAGTAACATAATCTTCGAGCCTATTCCTTTGTTACTAAATGTCGACCCACAGACGGAACAAAACTACATCGAAAATCGAGCACACACCAACCAAAGCTCCTAAAACTGATAGCAACCCGCGCAAACTCTAATCCGGGAGTTCTCCTAAACTATCTAAAATCGCATATCCGGAATATCTAACTCTAGATCTAGCCATCCACTTGCCAAAACCTAGACCAAAATGCAACCAAAACCTAAGGAAAGAGAGAAAACGAGAGACTACCCTGAAACCTGCAACATCTCCGATGAGGAAGATCTCATTGGCGACAGCGAGCGTTCCGACTGTTGACCAACACACGACCTAGAACCACACAACGACGTCCTTTGGCGAGCATGGTGGAAGGAGCAAGCGGATCTGACTTCATGGAGCCAACCACCATCGCCGGAGTTTCCTTTCTCTTGTCGCCTTCCTCGTACGAGTAAGGAGAAGGGACCACCACCAGAGGACCGCAACATCACCGCCGAGGAGGCGGAGCTACTACATGGTGGAAAAAATGAAGGAGGCTTAACTCAAGTTTTGGGTGTGTTAGAAGGTCAACGACAGCAAAAGACCAGTGGAGAGAGAGATACAAACAGTGGATTCCTTTTTTCGGTGATGGTGAGCCAAACTAACCATCGAAAAGGGAGATCGGTGGTCAACAGTGATTCCTGAAAGAGAGAGCCTTCCACATCGTTTATACGAGTTTAGTTCTATTAATGCAAGAAGATATAGAAAGAGCTTTAGGAATCTCATGAGTTATTGGCTCCTTTGATTCCCTCTTTTTCTTTGATAGTAGCAATGTTTTGTTTTTATCTTTTTTGGGCATGACTCTGCTTCTAAAGTTTTAAAAGCTATCTTTTTGTATTTTACGAACAATTTTATTATATGATATTAACATTCTTATAAAAAAAAAACGGAATATCCCATAAAAAATAGTGTCAACTACTTCTACTTTAAACCTTAAACATTTTTACTCCCCCAATAAACCTTAAACATGGCTAATTTGGTCATTTAAATCCACAAATTAACATTTTTATGTGTTAGCCCACAAAAATTGTGTTAAAAAATAATTTTTTTTGAAAACAATTTTTAAATTTGAAAACCCTTTATCAAAAAAGATTTTTATTTAAATTTGAAAACCCTTTATCAAAAAGGATAGTATGTAAACTAGGGATGTTAATATGGGTATAAAAACCCATCTAATAAATGGGTATGTTGTATAACATTAAACCCATATAAACTCATATATCCAAAAAAAAAGTTAAATGAGTTTATATGAGTTTACCCATTTAGACTCATTTATTAAATGAATTTTAACAAAATTAAACGGAACCCATTTAGATCAATTTATTAAATCTGAATCTATTTAACAAAATAAAAATAAATATTCTAAGAAACATTTTTATTGATTACATGAATTTTCATACCATGCCAAAAAGCAGGTGGCCCAGTTGGCTTGTTCTTGATCTACCTTGACACCAGTGGTGAGTTCGAACCTCACTCCACTACAATTGGAGCATTAAGCTATGGATCGGGTCTTATATATTCAGTTGTTGTACAAAAAAAAAAAGAATTTCCATAACATAAAGTTATACATAATAATTCACAACTATTTTATAATTAACAAAAAGTATATTCAATATAATATTGTTAACAAAAAAACTTTTACAACTAATTTGTAATTAAGATTATATAAAAACTAATTTATATTTGAAATTATAGAAAAAAAAAAGATGTTATTGTTGATAACTATTCTCTTATTATTGCTGAACCAAAATTAATATTTTTTTATCAAATATTTATGATATATTAAAAATCACGAATGGACTGGTTGAAAAGTGGAAAAGACTAGTCATGGGAATAGAGGATCTCTCTAGAGGATTTTATTGTATTAGCTTAGGGTTCTCTTGATGCAAGTGACTTTCAGCTCCACTGTCGTCGGTTATAGTTTTCAAAGGAACCATAACAACTGCTCTTTCATTGAAATAATAATAAGTTTCTACAAATTAAGTTTTTTTTAGTTGTCGTTATTTTGGTTTGTTGGTTTGAAATAGATTATGTATTTATTTGGCTTTCAACAAACAAAAAAATTGTGATTTGACATTATTCTATGAGTTTAAATGAGTGAAATACATTTAAATGAATTTAAGTAAGGTAAATGAATTTAAATGGGTAAAAAATAAATGGGTAGAAAATTAAATAAGGTTAAATGAGTTTAGAATTAAATGAGGTGAGTTTAAATAAGGTGGGTCTAAATAGGGTGGATTTACCCATATTAACAATTTAAAACCCCAAATATTGTAAACTTATGTTTTTGATACATTTCCTTGATGAATGGTTGGTTTTTCGTATCTTTTGAATAAGCTTGAGGTGATTTGTGAGGGTCTTAATAATTTTTTTATTTTATGTTCTCTAAATCAAAAAGCTCATTTTGAGTTTTAAAAAAAAATCAAAAAGCTCATTAGTTAGTCTATTTTTATAGAACTTATTATACATGCATGATTTATGTAAAAAAAAAAAAAAATTCTTTTTCTCTTTTTCTTTTCTTATGATTTTGGACAATAATTGACAAAATTGTTTTTCAAATATAGGGCTTATTTGTCATATATGGCACTAGAATAAACAAACTAACTACACTAATATATTAATAAATTAAATAGCTATTTTTATAATAATAATTTTTGTTCATTTTATAAAATTTCAGATCATAGTATATGTAGAATAAAAACTATGTTTCTTGAAAGAAAACTTACATTTGATTTAATTTTTTATTAAAATATATATTGTGAATAGAAATAGGGACAATGAAATAATTTTTTTTTTTCTTCTTAAGTCCGAAATATGAATGAATGTAAAACTATTTTATAGATGAACTCATTGGCAACTTATCTCATACCATATTTCTCTCTGACACACTTTTCGAGATAGTTTTCTTGTTTTTGACAACTTTTGATTTTCCACTGCACCTACCAAAAACCACCGTCTTTTTCAAATTTTCCACCGCAGATTATCGCTAGAATCCTCTATTTCGTCATTTCTCTTCATCCAATCGTTTTTTTTCTTTTGTGGTTCAAGATTATCCTCCTCTATGGAGAATATTTGGAACTCTAAGCCGCCTTTATGGCTTCTGTGTAAGAAACATTCCCCTTTACATTCGTACTCTGCTAGTCACTGTTATACTTGTGTGTTGAGTACAGATCTTTCTTACCTTGTGTGAAGAACCATAAGACCTACTTTACTCCGTTTGTGTGGCTTTACACATGGCTAACCGCCTAAGTGCAACTGAAAAAGGAAAAGCTATCATGATGAATGACCCACCACCCAGGTCTTGAAGAATCAAAGTTTCGTTATCTGAAAACTCCTCTAGTCTCAAACAGCACTCCCTCACTCTCATCGGAAGACTGACGAACCCTAAAGCTCAACGACTGTGGTCACTCATCCCGTTCATGACTGAATTCTAGAATCTGAAATCAAGAACCACAGGGTCAGACTTGGGACAGGGTTTATTTCAATTCCAATTCTCTAACGAAGAGCATCTGCAGGGGGTCCTAAATAACCAACCTTACCACGTTTCCAAGTGGATGATTATTCTCCAAAGATGGGAGGCTACTCTCTCAAGATCATTTCCCTCGCTAATCCCGTTTTGGGTTAAGATCCAAGGACTTCCTATCCATCTTTGGACAGAAGAAACCATTACAAAAATCGGGTGTGACATTGGTTTTGTTGAATTTGTGGAAATTACAGCAGTAGCAGCAAAAGTTAGGGTTCAAATCAATGGCCTACTGTCCCTTCTTACCAAAACAATTCTCGAGTTCTCAAATGGGGAGGAGCTTACAGTCACTCTTGTGTATGAAAAGCTAGAGAAACATTGCCATGGATGCATGAGTCTATGTTATGAGATCTCAGACTGCGAGAATCGTAAAAGATCTAACTTTGAAGATCACAAAAGAAGCTCTGATCATTATTCTAACAGAAGAATACATATTAAGGATGACAATGAATATAATAGACAGGAAAAGCACTATAATGATGTATCTTATAGTTCTCGAAGAAGAGGGGAACCCTACAGACAAGAGCCTGAGAAACATCACAGTTATGCCCCGTACCCTACAACTAGATATGCTGCTTTGCTGCCAAGACCAGAGAATCAAACTTGGAGATCAAACCCTTATTCAAGGGGAGACGGGAATCACAGTGATAGTCGAAATTACAACCATCCTATGGCAGAAACATATGGAAAGGTGAGAAAGCAAACTTATGGAAATTCTCTATATGACTATGACAAAAGGAACTCTTCCTACCAATACAGTTCAGAAAGAAGAAAGATTGAATCCCCAAGTAGAAGACATTATACTTCTGAAAAGAAAGATTCCTTGGTATGGAGAGAAATTCCTAAATCCAAGTCTCCAAACAATAATCCAAAAACCCCAAGATCCCCTCGCCTACAAAGAACAGTTTCCTCTGATTTCAGAGAGAAAATTTCTGGTTCTAAGAAAACAGCCGAAACAAAACAATACTCTAGAAGACCTGAATTGGAAAGAATTGAGAATCCAGTTCCAGAACAAACATTCATACATAGAGAAGCAATGGATAACGCCCTTGGGGAATTGAGGGACGTGATGATACAATACTCCTCATGCCCATATCCAACAGAAAGTGCAGCTCGACGTGAACGCACCATACTGGCTATTGAACAAGGATACTTTGATCAAACAACGGAAAGAATGGCTTTAAATACTCTGCAAAAAGAGAAATCTATTGCTGAATCCTCTTACCAGAACCAACTGACGCCTGATCAGGAAAACAGAGAGCAAACGGAAAGAGAAAGAATCCATGCATCCTTGAGACTTGGTCCAAGAGAACCTACGGTGGCCACTGTCACAAACCTGAATAAACCTCCTCAAAAGCGTAAACCAGGTCATCCTCCAGGTGTAAAGAGAGTGCTCCCCAACCCAAAACTCAGTAACATGGTGCTGCAAAGAAAAAGGAAAGTTCAACAAAAAAACTCGACACCAAGAAGAAAATTGATTCTGGAAACTCAAGAAGAGAGCAACACTCATGAAACTCAATTGCAAATGATACTAGTCAGATCAAATGATGAATATATAAAGAGAAACGGTAACCAAGGGACTCATCATGACCAAGATTCAACAATGGAGGATTTTCAGAACCTCCACAATCTCATTCCTTAGCCATACTATCATGGAATTGTCAAGGGCTGGGAACCCCACGATAATCCATAGAATAAAAGAGCTTCATAGAAAATACAAACCTGATATAGTGTTCCTCATGGAGACAAAAAATCAAAACTCTCTGGTCTTAAAACATTTGGACCAGCTGAACTATTCCCACAGTTTCATAGTGCCTCCAGCAGCTCATGGGAGTAGAGGACTTGTGCTACTGTGGCGACAAGGTATTGACATAAACATCATATCTTCTTCAGCAAATTTTATAGACACAAAGATCTCAGCTGTAGGAAAATCTTTCAAGGCAACCTTTGTTTATGGAGAACCGGATGCTGCAAAGCGCAAGTCAGTTTGGGATCAGATAAGAACGATGATGGAAGTTGGAGATGAAGCATGGTTTCTTACTGGTGATTTCAATGAGATCCTAAGTAATGTTGAAAAGAAGAGAGGAAAATCTAGAACTGAAAACTCTTTTGTGGAGTTTCGATCTCTATTATCAGAATGTGATCTCTATGACCTAAATCACACAAGAAATATGCTATCTTGGAGAGGGGTCTGTCACAGTCATGTTGTCTAATGCCGGCTTGATAGGGTTATGGCAAACAGCTTATGGGCAGAAAAATTCCCTTCAGGCAGATGTCAATATTTAAGATTCGAAGGTTCGGACCATCGCCCTATAATCAGCTATTTTCAACCTCAAAAGAAACGGTCCAGATGTATTTTTCGGTATGATAGAAGATTAAAGCACAATGAAGAAGTTAATACCATGAACCAAGCTATATGGACAGAGGAAAACACATTAACAGTTGCACAAAGAATATCTCAAAGCCGTACAACTATCTCTACATGGAATAAGGAGAAAAACATAAACAGTCAAGAAACGATTGAGAAAAAGAAGAAAGAGCTTGATGCATCAATGACTGTAACTGGGAATTGAGGAAAAAATCTAGAAAATTAATCCAGAATTGACTCGAGCTTACAAAGAAGAAGAATAATTCTGGCGGCAAAGAAGTAGAGTGCTTTGACTAAATTTAGGGGATAAAAACACGGTTTTTTCCACGCTTCAGCCCGAAGTAGGAAAGTAATAAACACCTTTTCAGTTATTGAAGATGAACATGGAGTTGCAGTACATGAAGATGAAGCGATTGCATCAGTAATTGAAAAATATTTTCAACAACTTTTCACTTCATAAAACCCGGACTTGGAGCAAACAAGACAAACCATCGAAGAAGCTATTATCCCTAGTATTTCCGAGACAGAATGTGATCAGTTAACTGCACTACCTACGGAACAAGAGATCAAGAAAGCTTTATTTAGCATACACCCGGATAAAGCTCCGGGACCGGATGGTTTTTCAGCCAGCTTCTTTCAATCTCATTGGAAATTCAAGAATTCTGTAATTCCGGCATTTTGCCGAGAACCATAAATGAGACACACATAAGGTTAATTCCAAAGGTTCACAGTCCTAAAACAGTTGCAGATTATCGTCCTATTGCTCTTTGCAATACTTTCTACAAAATCATTTCAAAGTTGCTGTCACATAGGATTAAACCTTTGCTAAAAAATCTCATATCCGAAAAACAGTCGGCATTTGTCTCTAATAGACCTATTTTGGATAATGCATTGATTACTCATGAGGTGTTACATTGCTTGAAAACATCGGGGGCAAGAATAAGAGGTTGCATTACCGTGAAAATGGACATGACGAAAGCATATGATCGATTGGAGTGGTCCTTTATACGATTGGTAATGAAAAGAATGAGATTTCCGGAGCCTTTCATCATTTGGATTATGCAGTGTATATCTTCGGTTAGCTACTCCTTCTTGATTAATGGGACAACACAACGACGAGTCATTCCTTCACGGAGAATTCGACAAGGAGACCCGCTTTCTCCCTATATTTTCATCATTTGTAATGAAACCCTCTCCGGGTTGTGCAAGAGAGCTCAGTCTATGAATAAACTACAAGGGATTCAAGTGGGAAGAAATTGCCCAAACATAAATCACCTATTGTTTGCGGATGATACTATGTTTTTTTGTAAAGCTGATGCAGAAAACTGTATGGAACTGATGAAAATACTAAGGAAATATGAAAGCATCTCAAGGAAAAAAATTAGTGTACAAAAATCAACCATCACTTTCTCGAAGAAGAGTTCAGAGGCAACAAAGAAACTAGTAAAAGGGCTGCTAGGAATCGAAACATAAGGTGGTATGGAGAAATATCTCGGTTTACCCAAGCACTTTGGAAAGAAGAAAAAGGATCTCTTTGCCTCCATTATTGACAGAATCAAACAGAAAGCTCTACGGTGGTCTAATAAATTTCTTTCTCACTCCGGAAAATAGACTATGCTAAACAATGTTCTCTCGGCAATGCCCACCTACACCATGTCGTGTTTCAGCATCCCTATCTCTCTTTGCAAAAGGATTCAGACAACATTAACTAGATTCTGGTGGGACACTAAAATGGATCAAAGAAAAACATGTTGAATTTCTTGGGATAAGATGTCAACACCAAAAGCAAGAGGAGGACTCGGATTTCAGGATATTCAAGCTTTTAACAAAGCTCTTATAGCAAAACTTAGCTGGAGAATTCTCTATGGACCAGAGCTACTTATCAGCAAAATCCTACTCGGCAAGTATTGCCAAAACTCCACCCTCTTAAACTTGGACCCAGCTGGGAATATGTCTCATGGATGGCGAAGCATTTTGGAAGGAAACGAGATTCTCAAAGGAAATCTAGGATGGGTTGTTGGATGTGGTAGAAAAATTAACATTTGGGAGGATAAATGGTTAGGACACAAAGATAAGACTTCTACGATAAGACCACCACGACAACAAGATCAGAATATGAAAGTGAAAGAGCTTTTCATCCCAAACTCTATTGAATGGGATAGAAGGAAGATTCAAAGCATCTGCCCACAATGGGAATAATACATTATGGACATAAAACCTAGTAGAACTGGAGCTGCAGACAAAATGATTTGGCTACATAATGCATCAGGTATGTATAGCTGAAAGTTAGGCTATTACATCGCCAGAGATAAAAAGCAAGATTGTTATCAAGTAGAGTCTAATTCTGAAGCAAATTGGAAAGAAGATATTTGGCAAATCCCTACACTCCCTAAGATTCGAATGTTCTTATGGAAAGCTCTAAGAGGAGGATTACCAACTGGAAATCAACTGCAAAAACGCCACATAATTGAAGAAAGTAAATGTTGCTACTGTGATATGGCTGAAACTGAAGTTCATCTTCTATTTCAGTGTCAATTTGCGAAACAGATTTGGCTCCAAGCACCCGTGAAGAATCCGATTGATCTAGAAGATATTCACTCAGTTCTACAAGGACTAAGAAGAGCAAAGAAAATTATATCTCTACCACCGATTGGAGTAGGAGACATCCCTCTAGGACAATGGATTCTTTAGAATATTTGGTTAGCTAGAAATCACAAAAAATTCAGTGGAAAAAGCTTCTCTTCTCTGGAAGTAATGCAAAAAGCTATAAGAGATGCAAGAGAATGGACTTTAGCCCAACAAGAAAATTCCAAGATCAACCAAGATCCTCAATCAGATCAGATCATACAAACAACAAATGAAAGGGTCTCGGGACTTACATGTCAATCTGATGCGGCATGGCTAAAGGTTGGAAAATGTGTCGGTTTTGGCTGGTCCATCACGGATCTGAGCAATGGCGAGAAATATAACGGTTCAAGCGGAGCTAGCATGTGGCCTCTCCTCTGATTGCAGAAGGCATGGCAGCTCGAGAAACGATCCAAGAAGCGATTCACCTTGGAGCTCGATCAATCCGACTTCATTCTGATTGCAAGATCCTAGTTAATGCTATTAACTCCGCTCAAAAACCCACAGAAATCTATGGAATCGTAGAGGATATTCTCACCTTGGCTAAACGTTTCGCTGATTTTGCTTGTATCCACATTCCCAGATCTCAAAACCTTGAAGCCGATGGCTTATCAAAACAATGATTAAGAGCTTTCTCTCAATTGAACCTTTGTAATCAAGACATGTATGACTTTTAATGAATGAGAAAGAAAGTTGTTGAACAAAAAAAAATATGAACTCACTGGCAAACTTTGATTTGATTTTTGTCTTGTGTTGTGTATCAGATTATTTTCCATGAAAATTAAATATATATTTGTACTAATTTATATTTATTTATAATATATATGTAATATTTTTTGTCTTTTACTTATGATTTGATTTGTATATGCTATAATTAATATACTAAAAATTAATTTATAATATATGATTATTCATATTGTAAATGAAATATATATTTTTATTGATTCGTATCGTGTTCATTTATGTTCTGACATATTATAATTTTTATATAAATATTTTTACTCATGTTCATTTAAATTTTTAGACCCGTGTTTATATCGTGGAATATTATTTTTGCGAGAAGGTAATATGATCAAATTACTTTAAAATGTTATGAATTTAAATTTTCAAAACTACAATGCCTACCATCGCCCGAGGTAGTTCATCCCCTACTGGGGCATTACCGAATTATATAGATGAACACGTAAGTTATCTACATGAGCATTACCAAATTCGGAACTATATGTCTTCCATAGTCTAATAATCTTCACTTGATTCTCCGTACTGTTTAAATAGTCTGAACCTCTCATGGAAGTAAAATATAGTTAAAGCATTATGATAAAATATGAAGTTATAACAAAAAATAAATATTTAAAAGATATATCTTTTTGTGAAATATATCTATACCTATTTCTAGGATTATATCTATAACAAAAAGAAATATATCTTTTTGTGAAATCGTAACTATATAAATTTAAATGATATATCTTTTTAATTTTTTTGGGAATCGTAACTATATCTTTTTTGTTAGAAGATATAACAAGATTTTTGGAAAATCACATATTCAAACGTTACGTAATCAATAGGTTTAGTTAAAACTTTTAGATCAATAAAATATATTTTTTTTTATATGTGTTCATTTAAGTTTTTAAACCCGTGTTCATATTATAGAATATTATTTTTGATAGAAGGTAATATGATCAAATTACTTTTAAATGATATGAATTTAAATTTTTAAAACTACAATGCCTACCATCGCCGGAGGTAGTTCGTCCCCTACAAAGGCATTACAAAATTATATTGATGAATATGTAAGTTATTTACATGAGCATTACCATATTCGGAACTATATGTCTTCCATAGTCTAATAATCTTCCCTTGATTCTCCATGCTTTTTGAATAGTCTGAACCTTTCATGGAAGCCAAATATAGTTAAAACATTATGACAAAATATGACGAGATAACCAAAAATATATATTTAAAAAATATATTTTTTTGTGGAATATATCTATATCTTTTTCTAGGATTATATCTATAACAAAAAAAAAGAAATATATCTTTTTGTGGAGTCGTAACTATAGAAATTTAAAAGATATAATTTTTTTTGAAAATTTTGTGGAATCGTAACTATATCTTTTTTGCTAGAAGATATAGCAAGATTTTTTGGAAAATCACGTATTCAAACGTTACGTAATCAATATCCTTAGTTAAAACTTTAAGATCAGATAAATTTTATCCTATAGTAAATAACACGTCAACTAAACTTCAAAATGTAAAAGTACTTCCACTTTAACATATAAGATACAGATCATCCATCGTCATCTTCTACTTTTTCAAAGCCAGCTTGAAATATATTATGAATATAAAAGTATAATAATTCGTTTGGTTCCTAAAGAAAAGTCATATTAATAAACATATCAATAATGTTTCTAAGTACAACATGGTTGTTGTTTTTATAAAAGGTAAAATATCTAACTTACCACACAAAACATTGGTTTGAAGCTGGCCAGAAAGAATACTATCATAGGTAGCTAGTGAAATGAATTTGTCATCCAATATTGGATCACACGAATCACTATGATGTACAGGAAAAAAACTTTGAAAGTAAGTTCAGAAACTCTGTACTGAGAGCTGTTGTTAGACACTTAGAAGTTATGGATTATTTTTCAATGATTGACATTGATAACATTCTAGAATTTCTCCACATGATCTTTCTTTATGACAATATTTATTCTCGCACCCTACAAAATTTAAGTTAGTTAAAGATGAATCGGTCATCCAATATTGGATCACACATAATCAGTGTAGTGATGTACAGGAAAACAACTTTGAACGTAAGATCAAAAGCTCTGTACTGAGAGATGTTGCTCGACACTTGGAAGTTATGGATTATTTTCCAATGATTGACATTGATAGCGTTTTTTAAAATTTCGCCAAATGATATTTGTTTATGAGAACATTTATTCTCGCACCCTAAGAGCATCTCCAACCCATTACTCTATTTTCTACTCTATTATAGAATAACTCTATTTTAGAGTTAGGTTTTACTCCAACCCATCTTTCTATTTTTTACTCTATAAAAGAATATTTCAAATATATTATATTCTCATTTTAAAACTAATTGTCAATTGTATCATATATTTGTAAAATTTACAAAATGACCCCAATTCTTTTATATTCTTGAAAAATAATAAAACTTCATAATATTATT
>WJSH01002347.1:760-11236 GCA_009757365.2 Lepidium campestre
GATTACGCATCGGTGGTTGTGTCTTCTCATCTTACAAGTCACCGATTTGCTCTCCTCCCAACGATTTTGAGTTAATCTCCAACAATTTTAAGAATCGCTGCTCTTTGTTTATATTATGATGAATCCAAAATCAATATTATTTCAGATAATTACGTGATTTTATTGTATTTTGTTAAAACTGCAAACTCAACAGTATAGTAGATTACAAAATTGAATTGATTATTGAACTAGATTAACTTAGCATTAGGTGGGAGTTTGAATCTATATTCGCTCTCCCTAAGCTATGGATTGGGATGAATCGATTCAATTATTAACAAAAAAAAAGAAAAAAAATTATATTAATTATTATTTTTAATTTTGTAATATAGTAAATTAAATTACAAAAATCGTGATTTTAAGATTTTTTTTTTTTTTGGAATTAGCCTTAATAACTATGAATCCAATTATAATTCACAAACTAATGATTCTACAATAAATCATCTACGTTCACCAAACTTTATACAATATAGAAAAAATATTTGCTAGCTACATAGACTATATAAGATTACAGAACTACCTACACAAACTAACAAATATATTGTTTCTTACATGAATTATTAATTAATATATATAAAAATACACAATTTTATATTTGTACTTAATTTTAATTATAATGAATTACAATTATGAGTTTTCAAGTGCACTTTTAAATTCTTTTAATTGTGACCCTAATATTGTAAATAAAACCAAATCAATTTTAATTTATATTTGCAAAACCAAAAACACAAACTGTTGTGAAAACCCTAACTACCACTACCTTCGATTTAAGAAAAAAAGTGGAACACATATCTCTGAAATTGATTCACTACGTTTGTGAGTTCAATTGATTTTAAGAAAAATCATTGAATTTGTGTATTAATGATTTCAGTTCCACATACAAGCATGATGAATTTTATCTTTATGTTTCTATGTTTATGGATAGATGTTTTTGTGTTTCAGTGTTGTTTTTCTGAAACAATTTAAAGCAACATGTAATAAAAACTGCTATGATAATATTTAGTTGACAAAGTTTTCATAAGTTTTCAACATGTGCTCTAAAAAATAACAAAGCTTTTGTCACAGCATTGTTACGTCATAGTTTTGGAAGAATTTAATAGTAACAATGAGATTTTGAGTGTTGAATAAAGTGTAGAGTCCAGTGAAATTGGTTTTGCTTGCTTCAAATTTTTTTTTTCTTATCACATTTGTTTTCAACTTTTGATATGTGTCCAATGTATACTCTGTTTTTTGATCAAAAACTCATGAGTTTATGTGCTATGCTATTTTTTTGCTCGTTGATGCTCTTTGACTTTTCTTATATATATTTTTATGTCTTCAGTCATGAAGATGATTGAGACGAAGAAGATGTCTTCGAAGATAATAATTATGGTGATGTAATTCCGGATGAAGATAAAGTATATTCGGATACAGAAAATTCATCATGAGATGAAGATGAACAAGTTCAACATATAGTTAAAGTGGGTTCACCTGATGGTATCTTAAGTTTGGGGCAGCTATTCTCGAGTGGGGATGACTTAAAAAAAATATCATAACTTATATATTGAAGATTAGGCGGAATGTGGTCTTTGATCGATGGGAGAAAAAAAAGTTTGAAACTAAATGTGGTGTGAAAGGGTGTAACTGGCGTATATATTGTGCGATTGATAATCCGATAAAGAATTGGATGGTAAAAGTATATGAAGATATTCATTCTTGTCACCTAACAGGAAACTGCAAGCTTTTTTTTTCCAACAACTGCAAGCTTATTAAGAGTTCCGTAATTGCTGATATTATGTTAGAGGATATAAGAAAAAATCTGGAAATCAATGCACCTAAAATTCATGATGAGATGAAAAAAAGATTCAATATAATTATTTCGAAGACACAGTCTGAAATTGCAAAACGAATAGCCCATGATAAGTTGCAGGCTGAAAGTAACGAAAAGTTAGCACGGTTGAGAGACTATGAGTTAGCGCTGCTCACGTAAATATTTTCAATTAAGTCTTTTTGTTCAGTCTTGATATTTTTAATTGTTTGACATTTACTTTTTTCAACTTTGGAATCGTAACAGAATTAAGAAATTTCCTTCATTAACCTTAACAAATAACAAACTGTATCTTATATACAAGCTAAGAGCATGTGGCATTTAGTCTAGTGGCAAGTTGGTAAGTCCACTAAAGATAAGTTCACTTGCACATTCAGGGATGAGTCTTATTGCTTACATTATGTAGGAATTTGGCTATTGGACCGGCCAATTGTGACTCAACGTTGACAAAAAAAAAAATACAAGCTAAGAAAGTAAACCAAAATGTATGATAATAACCGGTTATAAACCGAGAAATGTGTTCTCTAATATTACTCATGTTTTCTACTTTTGATTATTGGGTTTATTGGCTTTTTTTTTGTCAATCATAAATGCACTAATTAGAGATTGGTGGCATACAAACGAAGAGCCTCTTTGGCTAAATTATCCGCTTCTACGTTTTCTAAACGAAGAATAAAAGTAAATGAAATAAAGTTGAAAGCATCCGCCATGGCTTTGATATCCGATGCAACACCATGCATCTCAGACGGAGCTGATCCCGTGTTCAGGATCTGGATCAATTGGAGTGAATCGGAGCAGATCATGAGATGTCTGTACTACTGACGAAGAGCTTCTTCCACTGCGTTCTGGACCGCCATAGCCTCAGCCATTAACGCTGATGTCACTGTAGGGAAATAGATAGGATGATTGTGTCTGTCTCCGCTTGTAGATCTGAAAATCCAGCCAAAGCCCGCTGCTTGAAGGTCCGATCTCCAGGCCGCATCGACTAAACATGTAATCTCTGGAATTGGTTCGATGGCTCGAGATACGCCAGTCACTGTCCTTGCTTTTGGAGCTTTGGCTTGAGCGATCATCCATTCTCTGATCTTAATTATCGATTTCGTGATTGTGTCACTAGGAGAGAAAGAGCGGTTATTAAAAATTTTGTTGTTCCTGGCCTTCCACAGGTTCCAGAAGACCCATAGGCTGAGCAATCCTTCTCCGAGTCATGTAGGTAGGAAAGAGAGGCTTTTGAGAGATAGCTTCCATACTTCTGCAAATGAGATGGACAAGAGTTCCTCTCCTTTGATCGAAAGGGGTAAGTCTTTCCAGACTTCTTGGGCATATTAACATTGTAAAAACAGGTGTTCAACACTTTCCACCTCTCCGCTTCTGCTACAATATGGTTCGATCTCAAGGATTCTTGTAGCGAGATTTGCTTTCACCAGTAAAGCTCATGACATAATTTTCCAGATGAACATTCCAATTTTTGGAGCTGTTTCAACCTTCCACACCTCTTTGTCCCACTCCACTTGATTTTGACTATGATGAAACTCTGCTTCGTCTTCTTTTTGAAGAGAGAAATATCCTAATTTAGTTGAGTAGTTTCATGTGGCATGTTTCAGCCAGATTTGTCTATCTTTGTTACCCACTTTGCTGATTTTGATATTGAGAATGTCTTTTTCGTAGATAGGGAGGATTAGTCTTATCTTTCTAATGTCCCATTCAGATTTATCATGAGTGAGTAGATCACTAACTTTTAGATCTTGTACATTCTTTGGTGCAGGTCCCATAGGTTGGAGCTTTGTTGATGGTGATAGCCAAGCATCATGCCACACACTTACGGATTCTCCATTGCCTATCTCCCATCCCATATTTGGTTAAAGCACATCTCGGACTGCTAGGATCCTTCTCCATCCGTGAGAGATATTTCCTTTAATCGTGCAGGTAAGAATCGACTCACCTTGACCATATTTTCCCATTAAGAGTCGAGCTAAGAGTGACTGTGGACATGTGAGAATTCTCCACGGGATGTTGGCGAGAAGTGCATCATTGAAGGTGCTGATGTCCCGAATCCCTAGACCACCTGCCTTCTTTGTTCTGGTTAGTTTCCTCCAAGCAATCCATGTCATCTTTTTCTTGTTAGGTCTTGAGTCCCACCAGAATCTCACCAATGCTGATTGAATCCTTTTACAGAGTGATTTAAGGATCTTAAAGCATGACATGGTATAGGATGGTAGACTTAGAAGCACACTTTTCAGCATTGTTAACTTTCCCGCATTAGATAAGAATTTTGTTGCCCAATTTGATGTTATTTGCTTGATCTTATCCACTATGATAGAGAATATATCATTTTTCTTTCGACCAAAGGATTCAGGCAGACCTAAATACTTTCCTTGTCCCCCTTCATTAAAGATACCTAACTCATCCTTAATCATGTCCTTTTCTGCCTGAGTGATTCTAGATGAGAAGGTAATTTCTGACTTTGCTGTGTTAATGCTCTGTCTCGAGGCTGCTTTGTATTGCATAAGAATTTTCTTTAATGAAGATATACTAATTGCATTTGCATGGCAAAAGAACATAGTATCGTCTGCAAACAGTAGGTGGTTTATGTAAGGGCTGTTTTGGGAAATCCAGAGGCCTTTTAGAGTGTTTTGAGTTTGTGCTTTCCTGCATAGATCGGATAACACTTCTCCACATAGTATGAAAATGTATGGGGAAAGGGAATCTCCCTGTCTCAGCCCTCTTTGTGGAAAGAACTTCGTAGTTGGGGTCTCATTTATTAGGACTTGATATGACACGGTTGTGATGCACTGCATAACCCATTGAACCCATTTCTGGTCAAACCCCGTTTTGATCATAACTCCTTCTATGAATGCCCATTTTAGCCGATCATAGGCCTTACTAATGTTAGTTTTAATCACCAATGGGCTCTGTTTTTTTGTTGTTGACGTCTTGAGATAGTGCAACATTTCATGTGATATCAATACATTGTCTTGGATTGCTCTTTGTGACACAAAAGCTGATTGATTCTCTGAGATGATGGATGGTAACACTTTTTTGAGTCTCTTAGAGAGCAATTTTGATATAATCTTATAGTACACATTGCATAATGCAATATGACGACAATTTGCAACTCTTTTTGCCCCAGGAATCTTCGGAATCAACCTGATCAGAGTCTCATTTGCTCTGAAATACATCTGACCCGTAGAAAAGAATGTCTGAATTTCTGTTACCACAGTTGGTCCAACTGACTGTTAGTTGTGATGGTAGAAACTTGCAAATAATCCATCAGGCCCGGGAGCCTTTTCACAATGGATATCAAAGACTGGTTGTTTAATTTCTACTGCTAAAGGTATTGCGGTCAACTTCGAGTTAACTTCCTGTGAGATTCTTTCTTCTATAGCTTCTTTAATTATATCTTGGTTCACTGATATTTCTGAAGAATAGATTCCCTGAAAATATTCAAGAATTACTCTTTTGATTTGTTCAGGTTTATAATGATTCACTCCACTACCATCCTCAATCATGCTTAATCTGTTTTTTGCTTTCTCGCTCCTTGTGACCGCATGAAAAAAGGAGATATTCTTATCTCCGAGTTGGAGCCACAGTAGCCTACTGCGTTGTTTCCAGAACTCCTCTTCCTCAAAGTAAGCCTTTTGGAGCTTGGATTTCAAGTCTCGGATCAGGGTATCATTACATATTGCACAGGTCATAGCATCTTCTAAAGCTCCTTTGAGATCTTCTATTTTCTTTTTGATGTTAGTCTCATGCTCCTTGCTCCATTGGATGATTGCAGCTCTGGTTTTTCCTGCTCTACTGTGAATTGTGCTGTTTAGAGAGGAGTTTCAAGCCTTATCAATGACTCTTTTAAGCTCTTCATTATTTTTGTGGCGTCTGTGAAATCTGAACAAGCTTCTTTGCTTTAGAGGTCCATAGTCAAGGTAAGATAATAATGGTTTATGATCTGATCCTCCAAAGCCTAGATAGTTACATCTTCCAGATGGGTATAACTCAATCCATTTAGAGTTAGCCATTACTCTGTCCAACTGTTCTCTAACCACATAAGAGTATCTTGATCCCCTCCAGGATAGAACATCACTGGAATGAGGAAGGTCTGCTAGATCACAAGCAGATAAGAAAGTCCTGAAGTCACTGAAGGAACTTTCTGGCTTGATTTGCCCACCCTTTTTTTCTTCATTACTGATTAAGTCATTGAAATCCCCAGCCACCATCCATGGAGCATCTCTGAGAAGTACCAGGTCTGACAATTTTTCTCACTGTTCTTTCCTTTTTTTCTTATTAGTATTTCCATAGATGCAGGACAAGTATAAACTGTGGTCTTCAAATTTAATTAGGGTATCGATGAATGTCCCCCAATTGTTGGACTCTCAAGGGATTTCTCAAACCTTGACAGTTCCAACTCAGAATTTTTAAAGGAGATGACAGGATGGATTTTGAAAATCCACCCCTTTCCTGTTTGTAGGTTTTATGATTCTTGGAGGAAGACTTGGGCTTGCTCCTGTAGCAGTGACATCATTTCTTTGAATTGCTTCTTTAGCATGTAGTGTAGGGTCTCCCATTCTGCTAGTTCCTTCTCCATGAGGTATAATACTAAAGCTTCGAATTGTTCTAGGAGTTACCTTTGATTTAGTTGTTTTCCTTTTCATGGCTAAAGCCCCCAGTCTGAGACTTGGACTGTGGGTAACTCTTTTTCTTCCCACAGGTCTACCCGGTTTCCTCTTGGACGTTAGCATTTGAAGACTGAGTTAACTCCCTCCTCATCCTGGGAGGGTAATTGTCATAGTCTGTTCGATATAGGTACTCTTTCCTGCATGGGCATAACCTCTTATCTCTCTTGAGATTCTGATTCAAAACTTTTTTTTGCATTATGCATTGCTTGATTCTCTACTTCTCCTGCAGCCTCAGCTCTTCTCCATCTCTCTTTTCTTGCTCCATTCTCAGATGGGTCAGCACAGTTGACATATTGAATCATCACATCTCTCAGCTCTCCCAAAGCCACATTCACAGCTTGACTTGGAACCTCCTTAGATGCAGGGGGAATAGGCTTTCCTCTTTCCAAAGGAGGGCATCTAGTGCGAGACGAGTCTGAGGCTTCATCTTTTGCACCCGGTGATGGATTGACAATTCTTTTACTTGGAGATTTTTCCCTCCACACTATTGCTGATGGTGGGTGGAATTGTCTTTTATCAATATTTCTATTGACTGGTTGATATAGAATAGACTGTAGATGTTTTCTTCTTTCAGCTCTGTTACTTGGTTGATGGTTGTGTACCAGTCTGTGATTTTGAGAGGATAAATAGGGAGCTTTTGATGGTTCAGGCGGCCCATCCCTATACGAGTTTGCTCTTGAGTGAGTAGACGATTTGAAAGAGGGGTTTCTTGCAATGTTTTCTAAAGGAGCTTTCCCTTTACTACCTTCTGATCTCCCATTTGAGATAGCTTCATCAATTTGACTCCTTCCTGCAGGTTTATCAACAGATGGCAGGTGATTGGTTTGAGGAGCTTTCAAAGGGCAGTCTTTCTCCTCATGACTCAGCTTAAAGCATCTCAGACAATGCCTTTCAAGTTTTTCATAGACCAAAGTGGTCGTAACTTCCAAACCATTTGAAAATTTCACTAATATATGTTTTTCAGGGGTCTGAGACCATTTACTTCCACCCTTATCTTTGCAGATGAGATGGAAATCTCACAGGTTTTATATCATCCAAGTCTCTTACCAATACACTCAAGTGTAGTTTCAGTCCAAAGGTGGAGTGGGATGCCTTGCACTCGGATCTAGAAAGGGATTTGAGAAGGGAACTCTGGGTCTGACGAGGGTCGCCATTTCTGGAGAATGAGCATCCACTTGGAAAAGTGATATGGTATATTGTGTAGTACCATATGTAAGTCTTCCTCTGAGTCAAACTGAACTTAAACATTCCTTGTCCTAAGTCTGAACCCACAATTCTCTTCTTAGGTTTCCAGAGTTCAGTAAAGAAATGAAGCATTGACCACATCCGTTGCTGGTTTGGGTTTGAGACTCTGCCTATAAGTGTGAGGACGTGATCTATAATCAGGGCTGAAGAGTCGAAATCCAGAACTTTCACTCTGCACAAAGAGGAGTTTCCTTCAAAACCTCTTCTTGGTGTATATTCTTCAGATCTATCTCTCCAACTGCTTTTTGCTTGCCTTGTTGACTTATACATGTTACTAGATCTCATCTGAAAGGGTTTTAGCTAAAGTTAAGAGCATAGGAGACAGACCAAACACAATAAGCAGGTTCTTGCTTTTCAGCAGGAAAACTACAAAAACAAAGGTAAGAGAAGAAGTCTTGCTTTTCAGCCTTACTTCTGTAAATAAGAAAGTCTCTTGCTTTTCAGCAAGGTATTAGATATGTAAAGTTCTTAGCTTTTCAGCAAGATACTCCTTCCTCCAGCACACTAACTTCATCTTGCTTTGAAAACAGCTTTAGCAGTATTTGATAGGTTCACAACCCCGTTGAGGTGAAGCCTTAAGGGGTGAGCATCAAATGATTCCGTTAGCTTTCTTCAAATTCCGGTGAAAACGGCTGGAGGCTATGGTGAAAAGTGGTTTCAAGATGGGAAACTTTCCAAACTGTATTTATCATTGATATTTTTTTTACTCATGATAAATTATATATTGTATGAGTTTGGATCATATTTCTATTTGACGTTTGTGTTTATGTGTTAGTTTTTAAGCAGTGCCAGCTCATGAGCAAGGGCAATTAATGCAGCTGCCAGGGCCCACAATTAATTTTTTTTTTAATTTTTTTGTATTTTTATATTTTATTAATATTAAAATAACTTTTTTAGATTATAATATGAATAAAAAATATCCATGAAATAATAATATGAATAAAAAAAGCTCACAAAATGTAATATAAGCTATATTTAAAGTTAAAATTTTAAATTTTAAAGGACCCAATAAAAAAATTTATTTTGCCCAGAGGTCCAAAAATAATTTGAGCAGCCACTGTTTTTAAGGAACGTTTGACTTAAAAATCGTTAATTTCTAAATAAGATAATCGTGTATGTAATGACCTATATATGTTAAATTTGCTTTCATGGTTTACACTTATGCGAACGGCAAAATTTACACATACGTTTATGTTTATTTTCTCACATTTAGTTTAAGCTATATATATTATTTGCTCATATTTAAAAACCTTTTTCAGATCAAACCCATGTTCGACAGTGGAGATCAACACAACTTTAAAAATCAATGGAGCTGAAGCTTTTAGTCGATTTTATATCTGCTTTGATGCGTTACGGGTAGCATGGAAGAAGAATTGTAGGCCTGTAATTGGTTTGGATGGAACTTTTTTGAAGAATTCAATGAAGGGAATGTTGTTGACTGCAACTGGAAGAGACATTAACAATAAGATATATCCAGTAGCCTGGGCTGCAGTTTTAGCTGAGAACAACGATAATTGGCGGTGGTTTATTAAAAAAATAAAGGTTAACTTGGGATTAGGAATAGGTGAAAGCATAACGATCATCTCAGATATGCATAAAGGATTGATTCATGGCGTTTCAGTTGAGTTATCAATGGCCGAACATCGAGCTTGTGCTAGACACATCTACTCCAACCTCAAGAAGACCACAAGTCAGAGACTTTGAAGCCCTTGTTTTGGCGTGTGGCGAGCAGTTACAATGAAGCTGATTTTAAAAATAATTTTGCTACTTTCAGAGAAACTGATTCGCAAGCATGTGATGATCTTTTGAAGAAAGATTATCGAACATGGTGCAGGGCATTTTTTAGGGCTGGTGTTTGTTGTGATGACACTCATAACAACATGACAGAGTCTTCTAATAGAACATTAAAGACTGCACACAAGAAGCCATTTGTTCAGATGATGGAGTTGATAAGAGGGATGCAATGCAAAGAATTGCTAACAGGTCGAAGAGTGCTGCCAAGGAAACTGCTAAGTATACCCCTAAAGCAAGAAAAGAGGTGGCTAAATCATGTGAGGAAGCTCAGGAATGTTACTCTATTTCTAGCACCGGTGGCAAATTTGAAATTGTTGAATGCGGGAATGGCTATAGTGTGAGCTTGACTAGATGAACATGAGCCTGCCGAAAGTGGGATTTGACGGGAATTCCTTGTCGTCATGCAGTTACTGCAATCAGAGAAAACAATAAGGAGGTCGAAGACTACATATCCGATTACTATTTAACGTTGAAATGGCAAGCTACATACAACCATGGTTTAATGCCGGTAAATTGGTCTAAGTTCTGGAAAGTTTTAGGTGGAACACATATTGAAGCACCTCCTTATAAACGTCTTCCGAGAAGACTGAATGGTAAAACTAGAATAAAAGGTATCAATGAATCTCTAAAGAAAAAGAAGGTTGGTCGCAAAGGTAGAGAAATGCATTGTGGTTTATGTGGTCAAATAGGACATAACTCAAGAAAGTGTCCTAACGAGGTAGTTATTTGTTTCTCTGTTTTTAACCGAATGATATATTTAAGGTTTGATTTTATTAGTTTGTATTGTGGGTTTTTTTTTTTGTTAAATATTGCTGAGGGAAATGCATTGAGTTTTTGTTATTCGTTATTGGAGTTTCTCTTATTCGCTTGATGGTGTTTTCTTTTTACAGTGTCCGGAAACCAGGGCAAAGAGAATGCGAT
>WJSH01002369.1:37064-49267 GCA_009757365.2 Lepidium campestre
ATGTTCTTGAGGGGGTTTAGCGAATTGATTGGTTTGATAAGAGAACTTGTGGAAGCTCTGATACCAAGGTGATGTAGTGGAGTCGCAACAAATAAGGATAAGAGGATATCTCAAAGCAATCTATTGAATAGATGATGGCGGCGTGAATGGAGAGATGAGAAGGTGGTGGTAAAGAATAATGGATAGGTTTAAGCTTTCATTCGGATCTGGATCAATTTTCAGGGACTTTGCTTACACTAGAACTCTAGATTCACGCATGTAAAATTCTGCTACACTTTGATCAGTGAGATCAAAGGACCAGGCTTTAAGGCGACAACGACAGCTAAGGTTTTTAAGGAAATGCTCCCTCTTAGGGTTTTCGAGATTCTCACTCAAAAGGGTTCTTTGTTTTTTCTTTCTTTTAAGCTCTCATTTTATTGATAGCAAGGGGTTACCTATTTATAGGTGTTTCCCTAAACACTTAGGAAACCCTAAACCTAATAGGCCATGAGCTTGTGAATTTCCTAATTAAAACTATTGAAGCATATGTGATATACTAATGGGTCAAATTAAAACAAGACTCTAACTGAATCAAAATGGACCATATTAATAGGCCTAATTAAAAGACTGAAGCAAAATAGACCATATTAATGGATCTGACTCAATAAACTAAAAGATAAAAGACCATTCAGAGCTAAGGCCTCGATTCCATGGAATTTTTGGTGCCACGCTGCACCAGATCCCTCCCCATTTGAAAGATTCGTTCTCAAATCAAAAGGGGGTCTTCTCCGCGAATCTTGCAATGATCTGACGGGTCTTCCTTCTTGTACATCTCGTGTATTGCTTCGATGTAGACCCTCGTTGCTTCATTCCAGGCGAAGCTCTTACCTGCATTGTAAACAACCTGACACTCGCTAGGTAGTCTCCATTCGTTCTCTTCAACTCCTCCTGCATGTTTAGCTGTCCAGGCTTGATTCACATCAAACTCTACAACTTGTTGCTCATAAATAGCAGACCATAAGACTGCTCCAATGTGTGTTGGTTCAAGAGATAGGTGATGGACTTGGTTAAGAACTCGAAAGGCTTCACCTAATGGAACCAGTTTGACCAATTCCAGAAGACTGTGTGTAACTTGAAGCTCCAGTGAACTCTCCTTCGGCTCTATGGCTTGTTGAAACTGTAAGAAAACCAAGAATAACCTTCAAGTGGTCAAACGTATAGATTCTCCCTCAGTTGGATTGTACAGATCAATCTCTGAAGCCAAGCATCCATCCACACCGCCGCAAGCACCGCCATTGGAGTCGTTGCACGTGCCCATGGGCCACCGCCGGTATCCCTTGACTGTGAGGCTCTCGTCGCCTTGGAGGAGATAACTTCCTGACTCTAAAACCTCACCAAGGAAGTTCAAAACCTCATGGAGTCTCCGTCTTTTGTCATGGAAACTTGTTCCCGAAGTTTTGGTGTCGCCGCCGCTTGCCAAGACCTATCATCGGAATTGGTTGAGCTGATGCTCGTCGTTGCTGAAACTCCAGCCATCGGGATTTCTTATTGGGTTTGATCCGATTTGTCCCGGGTTAACTCGGTTCCGTTTTTAAACACTTAAAACCCTAATGTTTAAGGGTTAGAACATAAAAGCTTTAATTTCTAGCCACTTAGAACATATTGAGAGAGAGTTTGAGAGAAAATACTAGAGATTCCTTTGGATGATTCTCTTTGGATCATTCCTTTCATTTATTTGAAGAATCTCTTTATCCTATCTCTTCTCTATTTCATTATGTTCATCTTTACTTGTTTTGCTTTGAGTTCTTTTGTTACCATGTGTGAGTAGTTCCAAGATAGGTTTGATGGCTTGGTAGATCTAGGGTTAGATGATTAGTTTTTGATGGTTACGTTGTTAGATTCCCTCATTTAAGGTGTGCTTAATGTTAGATTTAACTTGATCACTTGAATCTAGATGCTAGGAGTTTTATTACCCGGAAGGTGTTTGATGAAATTCCCCAAAGAACTTTTTATGAGCTTTTCTTCCCTAACCATTGAAAGATGAAGTTAGGGTGATTAGTGGACTTATTGAACTTGTGTTTAATGCTTGTTGATCTTTGAATTGGCAAATGAGAGTTTCGCTAATTGACTGATTGATTTGAAGATTAATGCCATGAGAGTAGGTTACTCTACTTATGTGTTTCATGTCCTAGATTGAGCTTGATTGTTTCATTATGCATCATAAGCTAGTTGTCTTACTTTTGGATCAATTGTCTTGCCTAAAACCAATTGCTTTTAATCAGTTGTCTTAGTTTCTTATTTCGTTCTATTTTTGGTTTTAATCATTTGTCAAGTTTGAGTTTGTTTGAGCTTTGTTTGATTTAGTTTGGTTCTTGTCTTTGTTTGAGTAGTAGTAGTTTAATTTTCCAAATTTGGCTTTCTTTAGCTTAACTTTGATTCTTATGGTTCTATTGTGTTAGTTCTAGGTTCCTTATGGATTTCGAACTTCAAATGCTTGCAATGACTATTGTTTGCATTTGTTGATTTATTTGTGTGTTAAAAGCAAACATCACGATCTATAACACGAGCTAGAGCCCGCAAGCTTAGAGAACATCTTGAAGGATTTGTGTCAAACGCCTTAAACATTAGTGAAGAAGAGCTTCCGGTCCAACACACTCCAAGCCACACCAAGATCGATAGAAGCCGCACAAATATGCTTGCAAGAAGTGGATCGGATGGAGCACACAAAGACATGAACCTAGCTGCATGTGAAGACTACGAGATGGAGATTCAGGAGAAAATTCAAGATGTCCAAGAAAGGCCATGGATCGAGCTGAACGCACCAAACAAGGCTTGACCTTTCATGCGATCTGATAAGGTATGTTTTGTTTCTATTTGAACTTTCTTTGCAGGTCCATCGAAACCCAATAGCTCCAACCTCCTAGAATAGAGTGTCTTAGAGTCCAATAGAGTTTGATTTGAATAATAAGTCGGACCGAAGTTTCAACTTGTGAAGCAATGCCCGCTAGCATCTTTACGATCCAAATTTTAGTTTGTTTTTTATTTGCTTCTAGTTTGTTTAAGCCGAGATCCATTTTGTTGTGTTTTTCATTTTATTTCTTTGAGTCAGACCTTAAGACTAGCTGATAGGACCCTTTATAAGGTTCTTTGCAGCCGTGTAATCGTTTTTAGCTTTTGATTAATAAAGATACAAAATTTCTCCTCTTTTCGAAACCCTAGTTTTGCAAAGAACAAACTGATTCTCTTCAAACTTCAAGCGGATTTCCCTTAGCTGGAAAGAATCATTGCATTATCAAGAAGCTCTTCACCTTTCTTGTGGCTGCACCCACTTCCATCTACACTCTCCTTACAACTGAATTCACAAAGAAAGTACAACCGATTCCTTTTGTCTAATCTCCACCAACCAACCGTGTAAAAGCATCCCGCGTCTTATATCACAATATATATATACACAAAGAGTACACCATGAATGAAAAACGCAAACGGTTCTCAAGAGCACAAAAAACCCCGTTAATTTCTTGATTCATTCTAATTTTCAACAAAGGAAAAAAAGAGTATTGTGAAGAGTTGGTCCGTATGGCGGTGGAGATCACATAACATCAGAGCCATCCATGTGGCAACTGTAGATTGATACTCCACAAAACTCTCCTCCACTTCCCGCCATCTGTCCTGACTCTCCATCGCCACCTGAAACCGGCGGAAATTGTCCTTCTTCTTCTCCTGTCGCAGCCGAAGCCGATTTTCTTTGCTCTTCCTCAGCCCGTAACCAGTGATAAGAAGGATTGTTGAAACTCCCAGCGATGACGAAGACTGTTCCCGTGGAGATAAGTGGACCAGCAACGAATCCACCTGTGATTTGTTCTTGAAGTCCAGCGAGAGAGACAGGAGGAGACAAGTACGAGGCAGAGACGGAGAGAAGATCGAACTTGCCATGGAAAGTAATAGTTGAGCCAGAAGCTGCAGGTGAATGCTGAAGATGGTGACGTTAGCAACATAGCCAGAGCCACTAAGAACACAGACGCCAATGGATTTTGAGGTAAAACAGAATGAAATCTCCTCGTTGATTATGAATATAATTCTCTTTATTATAAGAGTAACTATAGAGAATGATTTCGATTATTTATTTGCAGTTTTTTCTTCTCAAATAAGCTAAATAAACTATATAAATGCAATGGAAATGTTAGATCTGATTATTGGAAGTGTTGAGGTCATTGCATAATGATTATTAGTTTCTCTTACTTTTGCATATTACGCATGCAATACAAAAATCAATTACAGAACAATAAACCTCAAAACTCCTCAAGATTATTACAAAAATTAAAACCCAATATTCTATGTGAACATCATCTGTCTATATAGTACCTAAGTTGATTTCAACATTTATGGTAAAAAACACCGAAAACAAAGCTTAAGAACACATAGGAGAGCTTAAGAAACAGAGCTTAAGAAAATAGAGGTTTGTTGTTGTAAGCTTGAAATAACTTATGTCATAAGTTATATATATTTAGGAGGATCTAAATATATGGAAGTTTTTCTTTTATCTAGGAGTTATCTAGATTAGGGTTTTGGAGTTATGTTTCCCTATATAAGGATGTGCTAAATTGTGGTACAACTTATGAGATTGTGAGATTAAGGTTTTGAGAGATTTTCCTTAATAATAAGAGAGTTATTCTTATTAATCTTTGGTGTTCTTATAATTGTGATTCAATATTTGGTATCAGAGCTTCAGGAAGGGTTAAAATTCTCAACAAGGAAGGCTGAGATAAATCGTATCCACTATGAGCAACGACAAGAAGGAAATCATCGAGAGTAGCGGTGCTAGAATCGCAGAGATCAACTCAAAAGAAAGTGGATATCTTTCTGCACGATGTCTGATGCTGAATAATGCAAATCATACGGTGTGGGCCATAAGGATGAAGGTCGTGCTTAAGGTGCATAAGGTGTGGGAGACAATCGATCCTGGTATCACAGACGAAGAAAAGAATAATATGGCAATCGCTTTACTATTTCAAGCTATTCCGGAGAACTTGATTCTACAAGTCGGTGATCTAGATACGGCGAAAGCTATATGGGAAGCAATAAAGACGAGACATGTCGGAGCTGAGAGAGTTAGAGAAGCTAGATTACAAACCCTAGCAGCGGAATTTGAAAGACTTAAGATGAAGGAAGCCGACACAATAGATGAGTTCGTGGGAAGACTTTCAGAGATCTCATCAAACTCTACAGCTCTCAGAGAAACTATTGATGAACCAAAACTTGTGAAAAAGTTTCTCAATAGTTTACCTCCAAAGAGATACATACACATTATTGCTGCTCTTGAACAAGTCCTTGACCTTAACAAGACCAGCTTTGAAGATATTGTGGGGCGACTAAAGGCCTACGAAGAAAGGATTGGTAAAGAAGAAGAAGAACATTGTGATGATCCGAACAAGCTCATGTATGCCAATACACACTCACCACAACAATTTTCTAGTAGCTACGGTGGTAACAGAGGAAGAGGACGATGGGGTCGTTCTGGCTGGAGAGGAAGAGGTCGAGGAAGAAGCAGAAACTATCAAGGTGGAGAGTTCAAGCAATTAAGCGATAAAGAATATCTTGCTCGAATTACATGCTACCGCTGTGATAAACAAGGACACTTTGCTTCTGACTGTCCTGATAGATTGCTTAAATTGCAAGAATTAGAGGAGAAGAAAGATGATGATACTCAAAAGGCCGATACTTTGATGATGCATGAAGTAGTGTTTCTTAATGAGAAGAATGTGAAGCCAAAAGTCTTCGAAGCAGAGCTAGACCAGAGTAATGTGTGGTACCTAGACAATGGAGCCAGCAACCATATGTGTGGTAATCACTCTTTCTTCATGGATCTAGACGAGACAATTACGGGAAAGGTTAGGTTTGGTGACGATTCTTGTATAGATATCAAAGGAAAATGCTCAATACGTTTTAAAGTCAAAGATCGTGAGAAGAAAGTGCTGAACGACGTCTACTACATTCCGGGTCTAAAGAGCAATATTATTAGCTTAGGTCAGGCCACAGAAGCAGGTTGTGAAGTTTGAATGAAACAGGATACTTTGAATCTCTTTGATCAGAACAGTCAACTCCTAGTACAGACCGTTAGATCAAAGAATCGATTATACAAAGTACTCTTAGACGTCGACGATACTATCAAGTGTTTGCACTTAAAGGGGATAAGTGAATCAAGCAAGTGGCACGCACGGTTGGGACATGTTAATCTCGAGACCATAAAGATGATGATCAATAAAGAGCTAGTGATAGGAGTCCCAAAGATGTCGATTGAAAAGGAAACGTGTGTGTCATGTCTTCTTGGGAAACAAACACGTCGAGCGTTTCCCCAAGCAACCACGTATCGAGCGACTCACGCACTTGAGTTGATCCATAGAGACCTCTGCGGACCTATCACACCATCTACACCGGCACAAAACCGCTATGTGTTTGTAATCATCGATGACTACTCACGCTACATGTGGACAATTCTTCTGAAGAAGAAAAGTGAGGCATTTGAAAAGTTTAAAACTTTCAAGATGGTTGTGGAACAAGAATCCAGGAGCAGCATTAAAACCTTCCGCACAGACAGAGGTGGAGAATTTATCTCACTCGAGTTCCAAGAGTTTTGTGAGAAGAGTGGAATCAAGAGACAATTGACAGTGCCATATTCACCCCAGCAGAACGGAGTGGTTGAGAGAAGAAATAGAACTTTGCTTGAGATGACTAGGAGTATCTTAAAGCACATGAAGTGTCCAAATTATCTCTGGGGAGAAGCTGTGAGACACGCTACCTATTTGATCAACAGGATAGCAACTAGATCGCTTGAGGCACAAACTCCATATGAGCTCTTCAAAGGCGTAAAACCAAATGTCACGCATCTTCGTGTTTTTGGCTGCATAAGTTACGCAAGGACAGAGGCCGTCGGAAGGAAGAAGCTAGATGATTGATCAAGAATTCTGATACACCTAGGAACAGAGCCTGGGTCAAAAGCTTATCAGCTCATGGATCCAATTAATAGAAGAATTGTTGTTAGTAGGGATGTAGTTTTCGATGAAGATAAAACCTGGAAGTGGGATGATCAAGGGGAAGAACACGAGAAATCCAATGGAGTATTCGTTGTGAGTTTCGGAGAATATGGGAACAAAGGTATAAGAAATGATTTTGGTGTCTCAGAGGAGAGAAGAGACACCGATGAGTGTGAGAATGAGGATGATGCTCCTGTTGAGACTCACGGTGAAAACGAAGATGAACACGATGAGGATGATGCTCATGTTGGAGAGGAACAGATGCGAGATCAACCAACAAGACACTCAACAAGAACACGCCACACACCAACCTATCTTAGTGATTATATTCTCTTTGCTGAAACAGAGAGTGAGCGACTCTTAATGGTAATCAATGCAGAACCATGGGATTTCAATGAAGCCAAGGAGTCAAAGTATTGGATTATGGCATGTGAAGATGAGATGCGCTCAATAATCAGGAACGAAACATGAGACTTAGTTGATTTGCCAGTCGGAGCCAAAGCCATTGGATTAAAGTGGGTCTTCAAACTAAAACGGAACTCTGATGGAAGCCCCATCAAGCACAAAGCAAGAGTTGTTGCAAAAGGGTATGTACAAATACAAGGTGTTGATTTTGATGAAGCATTTGCTCCCGTGGCACGCATTGAGACAATACGATTTATAATCGCTCTTGCCGCCTCAAATAGTTGGGAAATACATCATCTTGATGTGAAGACGGCCTTCTTGCATGGTGAACTCAAAGAAGTGGTGTATGTTACACAACCGGAAGGATTCAAAGTCAAAAGGTAGTGAGGATAAGGTGTACAAGTTGAAGAAAGCGCTTTACGGTTTGAAGCATGCACCAAGAGCTTGGAATGAAAAGCTCAATAAATTTCTCAAGGAGTTGAATTTTAACAAGTGCTCAAAGGAACACTCACTCTTTCGAAAGAAAGAAAAAGGACGCCTTCTTGTGGTTGCAGTCTATGTCGATGACCTACTCGTTACAAGAGAAGACTTAGAGAGGATAACTGATTTTAAAGAAGAGATGGCGAGAAAATTTGAGATGTGTGATCTTGGGAAGTTGACTTACTATCTCGGCATCGAAGTGCATCAACATAAGAATGGAATTACGCTGTCACAAGAAAGATATGCATCAAAAATCCTAGAGGAAGCTGGTATGAGTGAGTGTAATGCATCCCAAATCCCACTTGATCAAGGTATGAAGCTATCAAAGAACGCAAAGGAAGGACGAATCAACGAGACAGATTATAGACGAAGCATTGGGTGCTTGCGATATCTCCTTCACACCAGACCAGATCTTTCTTTCTCTGTTGGTATGCTTAGTCGATACATGCAGGAGCCAAAGGAGTCTCATGGAGCTGCACTAAAACAAATATTAAGGTATCTCCAAGGAACGAAAACTCTTGGTCTTGTTTTTAAACGATCAAACGGCGGAGGTCTGGTTGGCTATAGTGATAGTAGTCATAATGTTGATGAAGATGATGGAAAAAGCACAACTGGTCACGTTTTCTACTTCAATGAATGTCCTATTACTTGGTGCTCTCAAAAGCAAGAAACCGTGGCATTGTCATCATGTGAAGCAGAGTTTATGGCGGCCACTGAAGCAGCAAAACAAGCGATCTGGCTGCAAGAGCTTTTCGCAGAAGTCATTGGATGTGAGAGCAAGAGAGTGACAATTCGAGTGGATAACAAATCAGCAATCGCACTCACCAAGAATCTCGTCTTTCATGGCCGCAGTAAACATATACATAGGAGATATCATTTCATTCGAGAATGTGTTGAGAATGGTCAAGTGGAGGTTGAACATGTTTCAGGGAATCTGCAGAAGGCTGATATATTGACAAAGGCCCTTGGTAGAATCAAGTTCAAAGAGATGAGAACACTTATTGGAGTTGATGATGTGAAGAAGGATGAGTTCAAGCTTAAGGGGGAGAATGTTATTGTAAGCTTGAAATAACTTATGTCATAAGTTATATATATTTAGGAGGATCTAAATATATGGAAGTTTTCCTTTTATCTAGGAGTTATCTAGACTAGGGTTTTGGAGTTATGTTTTCCTATATAAGGATGTGCTAAATTGTGGTACAACTTATGAGATTGTGAGATTAAGGTTTTGAGAGATTTTCCTTAATAATAAGGGAGTTATTCTTATTAATCTTTGGTGTTCTTATAATTGTGATTCAATAAGGTTAAGAAGGCAGAGGTTAAAAAACAGAGCTTAAGAAGACAGAGCATAAGAAAACAGAGCTCAAGAGGATGTCAGACTTGGAACTGGAATCAGACTTGGAACATACAAGTATGCGGATCATAGTAATTAGCCGCTACAAATCGGCCAGTCTCAATTTGCTTTCTTATTAGACCTTCATCAATTTCGTAAAGAGTGATGCAAGTATACAATTCACCATCTTCTTGTACAATTACCTCACACCATGCCATGATATTTCTATGCTTACCAATGAAGTATCCAGGACGAGCCATATTATAGCGATGTCATAACATAGGAAGATGAGGAAGAACCACATCAAAGTATCTGGTAAACGCAATGGCGGACCTACATGGAGGAGAAGGGGTTCAACTGAACCCTCTAAAATTTTGAAAAAAAAAATATTATATAGAGAAGTTATGTTTTGTTAAAACCAAATTCAGTTTCTTTTATTATTTTGACACCCATTTAATTAACTAAAATCCAATAACTTTAACTTGTTAGAAAAATTTATAGTCCAAAATCAACTCACGAACACCCATTTAATTAACTCACTAGTTCCTTTTTGTAGGAATATTTTTTTTAATTATATCTCATAAACACAAAATATTACCTTATTCAATAAATCACTTATCTGAAATTAATCTAATTTTAATACATTATATTATCGATTATATGATGTTAACGATTGTATTTTTACATAATATTTATGATTTATTATTTTTGAAAGAAGATGATATGTGTTTTATAAAAATTATTTGATTATTTAATTTATATTATGACCTTGGTAAAAAAAATTCTTAGGTCCGCCACTGTAAACGAGACAAGCCCATCACTCAATTTGTTTGTTATCCACACATGAATCTCCCTTGTTTCATCTTGTTGTAACAGAGAAAGTCTATCTCCATTGAAACATCCTAAGCGTTCATTACGATAAGTTGGACAATCGCAAATTTCCTTAAATATTTCACTGGAGAAATCAAAACTTATAATGAAGTGAAACTTAATCATCTTCTTTTCAGCAATCCAATACATATTTCCCTTCATAGACAAACCTACGCACCCTGAATCTACTAAGCCATCAAAATAAGCATGTATACTTCTCCAAGAGTCAGACTTTATGGGTTCATAGATCTCACACTTTATATTACCATCATGAAGAGACATAAGACTAGGTAACCTCAAGATTTTGTAGTTATCACGAGATTTCTTGTCGTATCCAATCGCAAAATTATGGGTTCCACAGAAACGAATCTTTGGTTCGATCCATTTGATTGTCGTCAATACAGGATTCCAAACTGCGAGTTTCCAATCATCAAGATTCCAGAATCTTCTTTCTCTTCCGTATAACACACCAATACATAAACAAAGCATAAGTCCATCACAGTGAACCATTTTATAAATTGGATGATGATGAAACTCGTTTGGGATTGGTGAAACTCTGCGGATTTCAGTCACCGGATCCAAGATATGAACCTCTTGATCATTATCATCTCTTAGGAATCGTTCGGGAGAGTGGTTAAAGTGATTGTATATGAATCTCTTGTTGTTGATGAGATTGCACCATTCCTTGCAAGTCGTTTTGAATCGGAGCAAAGATTCAACTGGAGTCTTGTAAAGTATTTCTTCGATTAATTCAAATGGCATCCACGGCAACAATGTTGAGGTCGTCATGGACAAGGATTGATTCTTAAATAAGGTTTCTTGTTTCCTTTTTCCTCTCTTTGATAGGTTTCAAGACTTGAAAAGCGCGAAGAAGAAAAAAGTAAGAAACAAGAGATCAATTTGTAATCGAACCAAAATTGTGATATATAAATTTAACGTTATTGACTTGGTTACGGTTTAACCGAACTCAAATGATGAATTTGTTTAGCCTGAACCGGTGACATGTAAACCGGGCCAAATACCAACCGAGTATAAAACGCTAATAAGTTAAAACAGGCGGAAATTGCAGATGTATGATCTCATATGTAATTTAGGGTAAACTTCTTTTCTTGGTATCTCAGTTTCCTTTTACGTCTAAATTTCCTACCTTATTAAATCTTTTTAGGGGAAATTTTTTTTTTTATTTAGATTCTTGCATAACTTGTTTGTCTTTGGATGTTAAATACGACCATTGTTTGTTAATAATGATTTAGAATTTTAGATACATTATCATAGCGTTCATCATTTTATCATATTTCTTCATCATCAGGTTCGGCTCAATAATATCAAAAATTTTTTTGGGTCTTGTTCCAAATAAAAGTATTGGCCTTAATTACTAGTTAAAAAAAAATTAAAAAATTTGGGTCCTAAAATACGAGAAATTTTTGTTTTCAAAATGTTTGAGCCTCTGTAAACAAATATCCATGTTATATATATCTAGAACCGGTTCTGATCATACTAGCATGAATGAAAACTAATATGAGAAACTACAGGAAAGAAATAATGTTATTGGTACAATAGAAAGATCCATCAAGTAGAAACTAAGATATCAGAAGAGCAAGTAAAAGAATTTATACCAAAAAGAAAAAGAAAAACAAAGTATAAGAAAGTTGACTACTATTCAAGGCCGGCTCTAGGTATGCGTATTTATACACAACCCAAAAAGTTTAACAAAAATTTTAGTTTATTTTAATACCTAAGAAACGGACAAATAAATACTCAATTTACATAAAATTGTTAAAATAAAGTTGAACTACCAATTTTACCAAATAATATATCAACTATATAAGCTAATTTAGACATGGAAAAGTCAACTTTGACGGAACAGTAATGATGTTTTAATGCACTATTACTCTTCTATTATTATTTAGTTAATGAACTTTCATGAATTTAGAGCAAGTGATATTTTTTGGCAATTTCGTCAAAATTAATATTTCATTTTCTTAGAGCATGCAATAAGATTAATAATTGAAAATCACATGACTATTATCAAAATTCACAATAATTTATTAAATATATGACTTTATTTAAAAAAAAAAAAAAACAATTCTATTATTGTAGGTATT
>WJSH01002371.1:2471-17340 GCA_009757365.2 Lepidium campestre
GCTAGATTTTATTTGATCACTTGAATCTAGATGCTAGGAGTTTTGTTGCCCGAGAGGTGTTCGATGAAATTCCCGAAAGAATCTTTTATGAGCTTTTCTTCCCTAACCATTGAGAGATGAAGTTAGGGTGATTAGCGGTCTTAGTGAAATCGTTTGGTAATGCTTATTGATTGTTTAATTGGCAAATGGGAGTTTAGCTTGATAGAGTAGTCAATAAAGGGCTTAATGCCATGAGAGTGGGTTGAGCTAGCTTGTGTGTTTCATGCCCTAGGTTGAGCTTGATTGTTTCTTAGCATCAATAGTTAGTTGTTTCTCCTCTAGATCGCTTACCTTGCCTAAGCCCATCGCCTTTACTTGATTCTTTAGCCTCAGTTTTTACTTGCTCTATTTTCGTTTGTTGCTCTGTTTTGTGTTTGAATTTTATTAAGTTTTATCTTGTTAGAAGTAGCTTGTTTGGTTCTTATTTCATTTTATTTTCAGTTCTTGTTTTAGGTTGAGTTGTTTGCAGTATGATCTCATAAAATTGATTGCTCTAGCTTGAGTTAGGATCGAACATAGCTAATGTGTTAGTTCTAGGTTCCTTGTGGATTCGAACCTCAAATGCTTTCGATGATAATTGTTTGCGTTTGTTGATTTATTTGAGTGTTCAAAAATGTAACATCAATTACCCACTCCAAGGCATGTGATGTCTCGTCTGATACAAGAACCTCACAGTCAAACAAGTTCAAAGAACGTCTTTGGAAGATCTAAACAATGCCAAAGATTAATTTTTTCTTGTGGCGAGCATCCTCTGGTGCAATTGTAGTCTCAGAGAGGTTACAAACACGTGGAATTGCTATTGACACGATGTGTGCAATATTCCATGTTTTCTTTGAGTGTGATCTTACGACACAAATCTGAAATGCGATTAGATATCCATCCTTGCCTGGTGGTGTAGAAAAGTCGAACACAAACTATATGCTTCACTTCCTCTGGCAGCTTAAATCACCAAACCACAGTGAGGATATCCGCTAAGCATTACCATGGATCATTTGAGGTATTTGGAAGCAAAGAAATAACACTCTATATGCTAATAGACCAACTAATATCAATATTTTGATAGCCTCTACCTTAGGCGAAACAGAGGATTGGAAATAAGTAAATGACACTGAGCAATTTGAAACACCCTAGCCTGGCTTTCCCAAGACTGTGGCCAGAATAAACTTTCCCGGTCACTTGAAAAATTCAAAACCGCGAACACATAGTCCAAATAAAGGTTAAGTCAGGCCATGGACATGCCGAACACTTAGTCACATTACGTTCTACTCTAATACTTAGTCAAAATTCGGATTCAGTTGAGTTATGATAGCCTAAACAATGCAGTCTAACAACACTTAGATCAATTCAACTTAATTATTTCATCCTTAACTACTTTGCGCAGCATAAATCATAACCATACTTAAATCATGTAGTGACCAACACATACCAAATCTAATTCAGACTGAGTTCAACTTCCTCATCTTGATCAATCACTTGATCTCTTCCAATATGTGTTCATTCCATACCATGAACTAAACTATGAAGTTGTTACTCTATCCTTCCGACTAGCAATATGATATGTCTTCACTTAAACAACTTCACAGACTGTTTTGTTCTTCATGCTTCACGATCACTCTTACAGTCTTTCAATCCAATTCCAGCCAAGCTTAAATTCGCTTCTGCAACTGATCCGCACCACTCGCCCAATCTGCTCTTGATTGTGTTCGCTTTGTAACCCATTTAAGGAGTCCACCAATCCTTCCTCACGATTAGACTCCCCGTTCATCTCAACCAGACCCGAGCAATGTTCCGCCATTGCGAGCATAATCCAATCTTCCATCAACCATGTCCATTCAATGCTTTTCCTTGCACGGTAATTGTATGTGCTTGTCATTGTCTGTCTCGCCCATGGTTCATACCATCACGTAACTGATTCACTCTCCTTTCCACCGCCTCGTTCATCTTTCTCCATCTCTCCTTATTACTAAGTCACACAGCCAACCATCTCCAAAAAGGACTAAGTAATAAATAGAGATGGCTCGGCTGCTCTGAGACCATCAGTGATCCGATTACAACCATCGATCACCTTTCCTATCCATCATATCAATCTTCATCCGTTCTTACACAGATTGTACGCATTTTATCCTTCAATATTTGATCATCGTCGATCATCACCGGTTGCAGTTCAATCATCACTATAACAGTACGATCATCCCCGATCATGGTCCAATTATCCTCAATCACGATTCAAACATTGTTGAGATTGAATCACCTTATCGTTATCAGACTTCTAAGACCTCTTGTCGCACCTTGTTCGATCATCAATCGAACCAGACTCAAGTTTCCTTGATAATGATCGATCACGCTCGAATCTTTTCCTTATCGGAACTAGAATAACTCGATCACGGTCACAGTCTGCTCACAAGTCGCCTTTCCTCTAAAACCCCATCTTTCGTGCCTTAAAATATTTTCGCCTAGGATGAAAAGATGGCAGATACTTGTGTTGTATTTATAGGAGTTTTTGGCTTCAAACCCTAGTCCATCTAGGTAAACTAATACAATTACGCCGCCTCATCAAACCAATCACTTAAACTGAACCGTATCTACGATCGCGGTACAATCCGCACATACCAACCATTAGCAAACCTATCCGGACATCCAACAACCCTGTCCGAACACCAACCATCATTGTCTGAATGTCGAGTTTGTCTGAACATCGACTTAACTAATCTTGAATTTCTCACGACCTTGTCTGAGCCGCGACCAAACCGGTCGGACTGTTTGAATCCGACTGACTTGTCCAAATCTGACCATCTTGTCTGAAACCCACAGACTTATCTAAAAACTATGGATGTGACTAGTTCAGCTCGCCCCAAGTTCCAAACTGCCTAGATCCATCGAGTTAAACTTAGTTTCTGACTAAGTCACACGAACATTCGGATTCCCTCAACCAATTCTCGACTCAGATCGAGTCTTCTCGGTCTTTGGCACAGTTTACACGCAACATGCTCGATCATTGTTCATTCCTAATCAGTCAGTTCTAACTTCCTCAATCTTTCTCGTTGTTCCTTGTCTATTTTACTTCTCCTTTAATGTAGGTTTATCTAGCCTTCTATTTCGATTTAATCATTCTATATTGTAGGTTTATGTCTCAAAGTTTGTAGGTTTACATGTTCTACTTTCTCGACTAAGTTCTCCGGTTTTGTAGATTTCTATTGCATGGGTTGTCGATTTAAAGTTTATTTGTTGTAGGTTTCTAAGGCCTTATTTGTAGGTTAATTGTACATTCCTCGTCCGAAATTCTAAACAAATTCGTTTTGTAGGTTTGTGTTCCCCTTCGTTGTCGATTTAGTTATTCTTTGTTGGTTTATTATTCCACATCAGGTGAGATAAAACATACGAGATAAAACCTAAGAGATAAAACCTACGAGATATTATGATACATTGTAGGTTTACACATTAGGAATTCTAAACGTTATCCTTGTTGGTTTATTATTCCACGTCAGCTGAGATAAAACCTACGAGATATTATGATACATTGTAGGTTTACTCATTAGGAGTTGTAGCTTTTCATATTCTTCATTGTTGTTTTACATCTCTTTTAATGTAGGTTTATCTAACCATCGATGTCTATTTAATATTTCTTCGTAGTAGGTTTATGTCTCAAGGTTTGTAGGTTTACAAATTCTACTTTCTCGACTTATTTGTAGGTTTCTTTGCATGCGTTGTCGATTTAAAGTTTATTTGTTGTAGGTTTTTAAGGCCTTCTTTGTAGGTTACATCCCTTTCAATTGGTTTACAATGTCTTTGTTGAGAATTCATGTCTTGTATTCCACATCATTCTTCTTATTTTGTTTTTTTTTGTCGGGAACCGGGAGAAAAAGCTCTCTCGAAACTTTATTCAAACATAAACAAACTTAAACTCGAACATGTCTCATATGTGAAATGCCTTCCACATCCTCTTGTGCTAACACACTAACAACCAAATGAACAACATCCAAAGAGTGAAAACCGAGTTGTAATGGTAAACCATAATTTGCTAAACCATCCGTAAGGCGGTTAGCTTCTCAAAACACATGAGAGATCCAGACAACCGAGTCTCATATAATAAAGCCGTAGCACAATTGTACTAGGGGAGAGAGGGGATGAGACATATCAGTCCCACTCTTGAGCAAACCAACTACAAATTCCGTATCCAACTCCAACTCAACACGATCCACCTTAGCCTCCCACGCAATATACAAGCCGTAGTAGGCTCCCCATAATTCAGCAAGTGGAGCCAAACAAACCCCTATATTTAACGCAAAACCTCTGATCCATTCACTGCAACTTCCTTTTAACACCCCACCTGTGGACAGACTAGGATTGCCCTTGGAGGCACACTCCTTATTAACCTTAACCCAGCCTTCGGCCGGAGCAAGCCAAGAAATCAGTCATTCAACCCTGTTAGCAGCTCGAGACATCATATGCAGTTTTGCAAACGCATTAAAGGCCTCCTTCGCTAACTCTTTAATGAACCTAATACGATCCCTACACTTTAAAATTTCACCAACGACAGTATTGCATCGACATTTCCATGCCCACCATAAGCTCATTGCAAAGGTTGTACACCACGGGACTGCATCATGAACTGATTCATCACTCAAGTTCGCAAAAAGCCATTCAAGCAAAGGTTGATCAAAAAAGTTACTCCTTCGTTCCCTCGGTATAATCCTCTGCCAAAAACCAAACATAGCACCACAATCCCGAAGAATATGGATTATTGACTCATCACCGCTTCGGCAGACCTGACAGATACTGGATTTGCAAAGGTGTCGCCGAAAGCGTTCCCTGTTAGTCATAAGAACTCTGCTAACAACAAGCCAGAGAAAAATACGGACCCGTTCTGGAACCTGAATACGCCATACTCTATCAAACAACAAACTCATATTCAGCCTTGGAGTATCATCTCTTGTAAGCATTGCATAAGCAGACTTAACACAAAAATTACCATTCTGTTTTTCACCCCATGAAACTTTGTCACCTATTCCAGTAACATTATCCACCACTACTGCTCCTAAACATAACAAAATTTTAGCTGGAACATATTGTGCAATCTCAACTCTTTTCCAACCATGGTAATCCCGCCACATGTCCCTAACACAAACAGAACTTGCATCTGCAGGTAAAGGGATCATCACAATCTCACACAACGGTTTTGGAATCAGCCATTTGTCTGTCCAAAAGTGTATACTACGTCCATCACCAACTACCCAGCTCAGCCCAGGAAAAACAACCTTTACCAACCCACCAATCACACTCCTCCATGTAGAAGACCAATAACGCTTAGGAATTAACCACTCTCTATCATTCACATCAGTTACTTTATACTTATTACGAAAGATAGCTGCCCACAGACTTGATTCTTCTTATTTAGTTGGTATATCAAATATTGTACATTCCTCGTCCAATAATTTAAACACATACGTTTTGTAGGTTTGTGTTCGCCTTCGTTGTCGATTTTATTCTTCTCACTTTGTAGGTTTATTTTTTATTTATTGTAGGTTAATCCCCTGCACTCTATTATTGGAGATGTTTTGTTGAATAAAAAATAACGTGAGTTTTCTCTTAAAGAAATTATTGTGTCGATTCATAGGTCCTTGTTTGAAGATCGATTCAATTCTCTACAAGGACGAAGATGGATCATGAGGCTTGATCTTGTCGCCAAATGATTGGTACCCTTCTAGGTTTGATTCAATTCACCTAGCTAGGAAGAAAGGTTCTTAGGCTTGATTCAATTCGCCTAGGTTGAGCTTTATCTATCCAATGATCCTACATCATTTCTACCTTTGCATTTTTTTCATTCATGCCACCTATCTCTTTTGATAGATCTCTTGGAGATCTCCTTCTTGTTATGTTGAACGCTGCATCACCTTATATTTTTTTTTTGTAGGTTTGAGCTTGCTTTTGTTGTCAACTTATTGATCTTGTTTTCTAGGTTTTTGTTTTGCTACGTTGTCAATTTAGTATTTCTTTGTTGTAGGTTTTTAAGGCCTTTGTTGTAGTTTTACTTTTTGTTAGTTGTCGTCTAGTGTTGTAGGCTTGTTTGGCCTTCAATGTCGAGTTAATTTTCTTTCATTGTAGGTTTATTTTTTATTTGTCGTCGAGTGTCCTAAAACATTTGTTTTGTAGGTTTGTGGTTGTCCTTGTTGCCGAGTTATTTCTCTTGTTTAGTAGGTTTATCTTGGCTTTGTTGTTGGTTTATTTTGCCTTCTTTTTTATTAACCCTAGAAGTGGTAAAGACAATTTTACCCAACATTTAATAACCAGCTACCTTCTTCCTTTACATACCAACGCCATCAACCACCATAAATAATATTTTTCATCTTTTTGAAGTTTGTGTTTGTCTTCGTTATCGACTTATTATTCATGTCTAGCAGGTTTTCTTTGTGTGTGTTGCCGATTTAATGCTTCTTCTTTGTAGGTTTTTATGACCTTTTTTGTAGGTTTACTTTTCGTTTGTTCTCGAATAACTTAATTCATTCATTTTGTAGGTTTATTTTTCCTTCATTGGCGACTAATTTGTCTAGTATTGTAGGTTTGTTTACCATTCGTTGTCGAGTTACTTCTCTAATGATGTAGATTTATCAAACCTACATTATCACAAAGACAAATCTAGAAACTTCACAAACCTACAAAACATATTTACATAACATTACAACTATCTTTTTTACAAAATTTCTTATAAACCTACAAAACTTCTCAGCTACAACTACATAACTTTACAACTTCAAACAAAACCTACATCAAAATCTACAAATCTTAACAAACAAATTTTTTGGGAAACCTACAAAACTTAAACAAAAATAAAAATTTAAGAAAAGAAAACTTAAAATCGGTCTTTAACAAAGATCCAATCCAAATTTAACGCTTCTTAGGCACACCAACAGTTTTTCCTATGTGACCAGTTGTCTTGGTGTGTTGCAACAATCATCATGAGGTTGTCAAGCTCAGCTGCATATAAGTCGCCAGCCTTGAATAGTTGGCGGTCAAATTGATCATCATACTCCTTTTCAGTCCACCTCAAAGCCTTCTTTTTTGCAGCTTGCCATTGATGTATCAAAGCATTAACTTTCCACTTCTCTTTCATCACAACTTCTATTTTCATTGGCATGTAATAATCAGGTTCGTCTCTTGTCCTATCTAAGAATAACCTAGCGAGAACCGAAACCTTCATCATCTCACACCTTCCAGTCAATGAACACGAGTGCACTTTCTTGTAAAATCTAACCTTCCACTCATATGTTCTTCCAATCTTAGAGCAATAGACCCTCCAAGAACACTCATTACCACCAACATATTTGTAAGCAATTTTTCTTTTGTCATACCTATCATGCTTCAGGTTTCGCCCAGTTCTGATGACATAGTTGGGAATAGCATCTTTGAAAGCCACACAGTTGAAGAAGACAGTGTTTTCTGACAGCATTCCTTCGGCGGATGGGGTACAATCTCGATTCCTTTGTCAGTGAGTAGGAGCTCCTTCTTTGTCAGATTCTACTGTCTTACTTTCTGGAAAAACGTTGTGATTGACTCGAGGCTCATCTCGAAATGCTTCTATTTCATGCAAATCTGTAAAATTCTTTATCGTCATCTGAACCATCCTTTCCACGAGCTTCATTGTATCCATCTTCTTTCTCAGCAATCAGAACGAGATGCCACGAATCCGCCTCCGTCGTCTCCATCTATCAACCTTGAGAGAATTTTAGGGTTCGAAGGGGACAAATTTTGGGGGTTTTTCTTTATAGGGTTGCTAATTTAGATGTTTTTTAATTGGGGTTTTAATTGGAGTGAGTTAGCATAAACGGGGCATAATTGAGATTAAATCGGGTCTAAAATTTGTTTAGGCTCAATTAAAAAACACAAGATAGCCAAAAGAGTTAGCATTCATTTGGCAGTGGTTTAAAGGCATTTGGACAAGCAGTCTGGAAGATATGGTGATTTTACTCAGTCTCGGCCAAACCAAAAACGAGTTTGGCCGATCCAGAGATGGGAACGGCCGTGACACAGACCATTTTGACGTTCCAAGACTAGAACAGCCGAACCAGAAGGAGGAAAGGCCAGTCTACATCCCAGCACATGTTTTGTTTTCCTTTTATTCACTTGGATCCGATCCAGTTTCTCTTGGGTCGATCCAACTCATTTTAGAACTTTAAAAACCCTATTATTTAAGGGTTGAAACACATTCGTCTTTTCTTTTTAGAGCAGCCACTTTAGAGAGAGTTTAGAGAGAGAGAGATGATTGATTGGAGACCCCTTATGGGGATGATAATCTTTGGATCATCATCTCCCATCTTTTGATCTCTTGTTCTCTTTTCTTTTCTCTTTCATTTTGATTATGCTTTTGTTTACACTTCTCCTTATGCATTTTGTTTATGATTATGTTTATGCTTTTATTTATATTTATCTTCTTGTCTTGTTTCATGTCTTTGATAGTTGAGTAGTGGATTTATGGATTGATAGTTTGGTAGATCTGGGGATTTGTTGGTTCAATCTTGTGCTTAAGTTGTTAGATCTATTGTTCCTTCACTTAAGATAAGCTTAATGATAAGTTTATTCTGATCAACTAGTAGTCTTGATGGTGGGAAAGACATTGCCCAAGAGATGTTCGATGAAAGTTCTGAAAGAGTCTTTCTGTGGGCTTTCCTTCCCTAGCCAATGAGAGTTTATGCTTGGGTGGAAAGTAGGTGAGCAAATGAGATTTTAGCTTAACCTATTGTTTGCATAGAGATCAATGACATGAGAGTGGGTTTATCTAGATTGAATGAGACTGACGCCCTAGGATTGTAGCAAATGTGTGCTTATATACATCATTATTTGCTAGTTTTCCATACATCTTTTGATTAATTTTCATTATATAAGAAGTGCATTCATTCATTTTAGTATAGGGTTTCACTCATTTTGCATTTTAGAGTCTTAGAATAGATAGTTGCATATTTTTCCTTTCTTTGAGTCTTTTCTAGGTAATTTAAAGCCAATTGGGAGGAATGGAGACTTGGAGATGAGTGTGAAGCAAAACAATGAAGTAAAATGCAATAAACGAAGAAGGAAAGTCGATTCTGTTGACTTGATCGATTGAAAGAATTCCACCAAATGGCATTGAGTGATATGTGGACACAAGATAGCTACAAGAGTTAGCCTTCATTTGGCGGTGGTTTGAAGGCATTTGGACTATCGGCCTGGAAGATACAATGAGTTTACTCATGTTAGGTCTGTTGGGGCTTCATGCTCAAGACTGTTGGAAAATGAAGGCCTTCCCCTGCATGGAATTGGATGATATTTTGACACAAGATATGCAATAGAGTAAGCTTTCAATTGGAGGTTGTTTGAAGGCATTTGAACAAGTGGTCTGAAAGATATGGCGATTTTACTCAGTCTTGGCCGAACAAGAAACGAGCTCGGCTGATCCAGAGATGAGAACGGCCAAGCATCCGATCATTATTGACGTTCCACGCCCAGAACGATCGGTTCAGAAATGGGTACGACCAGTCCACCTCCCAACACATGTCTTTTCCCTTTTATTCACTTGGATCATATCTAGTTTGTTTTGGGTCGACCCAACTCGGTTTGGAACCTTAAAACCCTAATGTTTATGGGTTAAAACATACAATTCTACATCTTTGTATTCCAGCCTCCTTAGAGAGAGTTGGAGCTCAACCTCCTTAGGGCGATGTTGAACTTAGAGAGAGATTGGAAATGAGACTTTTGTTAATCATGTGGAACTTCAAGATCAAGCCATCTATCTAGAGTTTCTTCTAAATCTCTTCTCTTTATCTTTTTCATTATGCTTTGATGAGTTGATTGTTTAGTAGATCTAAGTTTTGATGATTGGCTATTGATGTTTAGGTTGTTAGATTCATCAATTTAAGTTGTTCTTAAAGCTAGATTTAGCTTAATCTCTTGAATCTAGATCCTAGGAGTTTTATTGCCCACAAGATGTTTTATGAAATTCTTACCTCTTGAATCTATATCCTAGGAGTTTTATTGCAGACAAGGTGTTTGCTAAAATTCCTCAATGAACTAAATTGGTGTTTCATGTCTTAGGTAGAGCTTAATTGTTTCTTTTTGAATCATTAGTTCATTATCATTACCTTAGATCAATTCCCTTACAGTTGACTCATTGTAAATGAAGGAGACATTTTTGGAAATAGATTAAGTGAAAGCAAATGAATTATTTTGTTGTACCTCAAGTTGATTCCTTGCAATCTTACCGTGTTGATTCTAGATTCCATGTGGATTCGAACCTCAAGTGCTTCCAACGACAAGTTGTTTTCTTTTGTTGTATTTATTTGGGTATTAGGGATGTTTATATAGCCACCCTGCTTAGGCAGATAGTTAGATCTCGGCCTCTTTAGGGAGCGTTGATGCAAATGTGAACAATCATGTGCTTGAGCTTGTGATTTGATTGTTTTTACCCTAGATTGATTGTCTTGCCTAAAACCCATTGTCTCAATTTGATTATCTCATTTCACTTTGTTAGTTTATTTCTTGTTTGAGTAGTCTAGTTTTAGTTTAATCTCCTCCTATCTATTTGCTCTACCTCAAGTTTGAATTCTCGCAGTACTAATGTGTTGATTCCGAATTCTTTGTGGATTCGAACCTCAAGTGCTTTCAATGTCAAGTTATTTGCATTTGTTGTAATTATTTGATAGTTGTAAGAAGCAAACATCACCGACCACCACCACCTAACCCACAGTAGCATCCGATGGTAAATGGTTCATCTTCGTCGGTGATTTACACACCCAATCAATTGTCGCCGCCGTTACCGAACCACCAGATTCATTGTTTCAAAACACGCATCTCCAGGTACAAATCCAAGCAGATTACATAATCAGAAGAACCATTTCCTTACTCGCTTAACCAAGATGGGTTTTCCTATGTTTGATGGACCTGAGATGCATGAATGGGTTTTTAGAACAAAACAAATTTTCAGTGTTGATTAGACTGCTCCTGAGTTGTAGGTACAACTCGCCTCTATGCATATAACCGGTAGAGCTCAACAGTGGTTTCACAACTATTTGGCTAATAGGTATGGAATGTATCCCACATGGACATAATTCGTGGTAGCTCTTATCTCTCGTTTTGGGAGAACATTTTTGGATCCTCTCTCTGAACTGATAAGTCTGAGACAAGGAGATGATTTTATTGATGATTACATGGACAAATTCGACAATGCTCTCACTCGATTAGTACTACCACCTGCTCATACGCTTAGTATCTTCTTAACCAATTTAAACCCTCACATGGCTTACCACACCCGACAGTTTAATCCACCTGATAATGTTGAAGCTGCAAAAATAGCCAAAATGCATGACTATACTTACTCCACCCACCTAAATCCACCCGAGCTCCCTTCAGTCCTAACCAAAGATCAAACAGCTCAAATACATAAAAACCATCAAACACATTTACCCAAAACACACCAGCCTACCAAACAAATCAACCCATAAACCAACATAAAGAAAACTTTTATCCCACGAAATCTACCTGAAAAACCCACCTGTAAATACACTGTCCCTGAGAAACAAGAGCGCAAATCATGTGGCTTATGTATGTATTGTGATGAGGTATTCACTCCAGGTCATCAGGTTAAACATCGCAGATCCAATGTTTATGTGATGTAAGTTTCACACTGAAAGGAAATTGGCTCTCTCGCGAAGGGAATTTCACACTCAAAATGTAATAGTATAATTAGGAAACTTTGAAATATAATTTTAAATTTTGTTAATGTAGTAGTTTATTTATATACTTAATGTAAAAAAGAACTTATTAATTTAGTAGTTTATTTATAGAGAAATTTTGATCTTATACTCTAAATCTTTCTAAAAATTTGAAATATATATTCAAATTTTTAAAAATTTGAAAAATATCTATATTTTCAAAAAATGACATTTCTAACCTTAATAATAGATAAAACGAAAATAATTAATTTAATGATATAATAAATTTTAAAATTATTTATGATTAATATTATATTATTCTAAATTCAATTTTTAACTTTTAAACTAATGGTTCATGAAGAATTTGTGAAGGAAAATGATTTCAAGAATGACACATGTTATATAACAAGTCATGTGAAAGAAAAACAAAGCATGTATGTGTACGAAACCTTATACATCTTAATTGATTATTTTTGTTTACTTTTCATTCTTATAGGTATTTGTAAATTTTTTAATTATTGCAGCTTTCGAATTATGTACTAAAAAATTTAACAACGAAGGAAGGTTATGGAAAGTGTAAAATGAATGATGGTCATAGTAAAGAACAAGAAGGATCGACAGTTAATAATTGAAAAACAAGTCAACAAAAAAAATATTTTTGCTAATTATAGATCATTTTATGGCTATTTTTGCTAATTCTCATGATTTTTTTTAGATGATTAAAAAAGTCTATACGATAAAAAATAAGTCAACCAAAAAAATCAAATACCAACAAGAAACAAATCAACAATTCAAGTAAGTCAATTATTAAAAAAAGTCAACCAATCTGAACATAAGTCAGCGGAGAAAAAAGTTAAGCCAACGAATGTGCAAAGTAAGTCAACAGTTCAAACAAATCAACTTTATTAATAAGTTAGTAGAGAGTGAAAAAAAGTCTACAATAAAAAACAAGTCAACAAAAAAAAATCAACAACCAATAAGAAACAAATCAACAGTTCAAATAAGTCAACCAATGTAAATATAAGTCAACAATTAAAAATAAGTCAATGGAGAAAAAAGTTTAGTCAACGAGTGTGCAAAATAAGTCAAGAGTTCAAACAATTCAACTTTATTAATAAGTCAGAGAGTGAAAAAGTCTACAATAAAAAACAAGTCAACAAAAAGATCAACGGCCACACTTCAAATAAGTCAACTATGGAAAGAGTCAATAAAACCCAATACCGGGAATCTGAAGCGAAACCAACCCGAAATAAGAAGAACCGAAACTGAATGAAACCCGGCAAAATACTCAAATGGGTCATAAATCCATGTATCCGAAAAATCAAATCCGAACCCAAGCCGAAACCGAATAAGTACCCGATATATTTTTATTAAATTTTGGCTTTTAAAATTTTTTTAGTAAATCTTTATTAATTTTGTATTTTTATAAAAATTTAGATAAAATATCTGAATTCGAACCCGATGCCCGAACCGAATCCGACCCGAAAAATAAAAATAGCCGAATGGGTCTTAGTTCTAAGGAACCGAAAACTTGAAACCGAAATGATTCGACCCGAACCCGAACAGGTAGCTGAATGCCCAGGCCATGCATTTAGGAGAGAACCGCACACAGTTCCAACATGGAAAGTAGAAACGGCATGCATTCTGCTACAAGTATATATGTTCCAATATACGTTGTTTTATGATGAAGAATGAGCTGAAGAACATATATATCTTTTTTGTTTTATTAAAATCAGTCAAGATACAATAAGATGATCTTTTTAAATACAACCCAGAACATGAATCTCATAACACAGGTCTCTTAAATCTTGTTTCCTACTAGAAATCTGCTATAGAAGTCCAAAGCTTCTCTCGGTTTGTACTCAGGAACCGTATGTCCTGCACCCTACAATTACCAAAAGTATATATAAATCATCAAAAACATGGGATGCTCATTGGAGTTTAGATTCTAGGCCTGCAATAAATACTCGTACCAAAATTTACAAACAGAACCGAACCGGTTTTTGGTCATTTCAATTGAGGGGTAGGTTACTATAGGTGAACTCATAGTAGTTTTTTAATGTATCGATTATAAGGTTGGTTTGATTGGATCATTGGAACCATATTTGCAGATTTTAAAACAAAAAGCCTGATTTATTTGACTCAATTTGCAGATTAGATTCAATGCTTGCCTTGATGGTTAAAAATGTGAGATTATTTGCATATCCTTGCGTATACCTGCATATATGACACTAATTAATATAGAAAACATTGAAAGCTCAGAATATATATATACATTCATTTTGCGATTAGAAGAAGAAAGATTACCCGGCAACTTGGTCATTTGAAATCCATGCCCTCCACTCATCAATCACTTTGTATCCAAGAGATTTTGTCCAAGCTTCAGAGCCAGTATATGGAACACACATATCGTGATCACCACTTCAAACGAAAAACTTGTTTCATCATTCTCTAAACTAATTAAGTCTATGGCTTGAGATTCATACTTATGTATGTTTAGATTAAGAACCTGTAAATGAGAGCTCTATATCCACTTAAAGTAAGGTTTCTATGGAACTCAATCATGCTTCCTGCATCATGACTGAAACTGAGTTTTCCAGTACAGAGTTCCCACTTTCCACTCTCACTCTCCTATAAAGTTTTTTATGATATATCGATCAACTGTTTTCAAGATATGTAAATCAATAGGATCAAACAGAGTTTGAGACCTCTTTAGTATGTATAGCTTTCCGAACTGCTGGATCGTTTAACCAAGCTGTTGCAACTCTATCATCCTGCAAAATAATCCTTCTTTTTTTCTGTTTTTGGCCTCAAGTGGTGACGTTCGAGGTACGAGGGTTTTGGTTTACTTACAATGCAAGGAACAGTGACTTCAGCAAGAAGTTGAGACCAGCTAGGTACAAGGCCAGGTCGAACAGGCGCACGAACCGGCCAAGCTCGACCAAACATTCTTTTTCTTACAGCTAAAGGTCGTTCGGTTTTGCCAAGCTGAAGAACACTTGAAGGCAACGATCTAATATCAAATGCAGATAGTGATGTTCGATGGTAACACGGCTCAAGAATGTTGTAAATGTTTAACCTATCAGTATCCTAACATGTAAAATCAAAATCAAAATCATTATCTAAACAACATTCTCAATGTTTTTGAAATTAAC
>WJSH01002371.1:17350-30606 GCA_009757365.2 Lepidium campestre
ATATATATATATATACCTCTGAAACTTTCGAAACTTGTTCCTCGCATTCAAGTCCATCTATTTCATAAAAACGTCCATTGCAAGCTTTTGTAACATTCTGAGGTTTTCGATTTGTTATGTCATAAGATTTTATACAGGAATGGAAGAGTATGAATCTATTGAGAAACTAAACAAAACCTGAAAGAGTTCATCAGAGATTAGTCCCATGCCGTGTGCAAATGGAACAAGAGCATTTCCGTCAAATATTTCATCTGTAACTCCATTTCCAACCAAATATCCCTGTCAAAAAGCCAGACCAGATAAACAAAAATCATTATCTGAAACCAAACAAGAACTCATTAATCTGAGTTTGACTCTTTAATCTCGTTACCTTGAAGTTAAGAGCTGGCTTTAACCCATCTTTGATCCCTGCAACATAAACCCAACAAATGAATATAAAAAATGCATCTTCGAATACAAAAAGAGAAGATAGATACACACCTTTAACAATTTCTGAAGCAAGAGTTGGGACATAGACTCCAGCATAAGATTCTCCAGCGATGAAAAACGCATTTGATTGAAACTCCGGATACATTTGGAACCACTGGTGAAGAACATTAGAAGGAAAAAACATTATGGATGAATTACATCCAAACTTAAAACCAAAATGTTTTTAATGATTCACCTTAAGAAGAAATGAGTGAGAGTCTAAGGCGGTTTTAATGTCACCGGTTTCGTAATCAGATTCGTTGTTTGAGTAAGAGAATCCCACACCAACAGGAGAATCAAGGTATATGATGTTAGAAACCTAAAATTTAAGAAAAAACAAAAATAGCTCAAAAATAACTCAAAAATAACTCAAATATAACTAACTCCAATATAACTCGAAAATAACTCAAATATAACTAACTCCAATATAACTCGAAAATAACTCAAAAATCCATCGGAAATATCAGACGGATGTCCAACAGAATTCGGACCGGAATGATTCCGTCTGAATTTTTATGGATATATGAAAATTCACTACAGAAAGTAAAGTTGTTAGATTAGTTATTTTTTCTTTATAAAAGTCAGCTTGGACCAACTATGAGGATTAACATGCAAGAGTGGGAGGCTAGTGTTTGTCTTTGATAGTTCAAAATTAAAAGGACCATGCTCATAAACAAATCCATCCATACTTGAACAACCAGGACCACCATTGAGCCAAAGTACAACCGGATCTTTAGAAGGATTCTTCTCTGATTCAACAAAATAATACCATAGATTTTTCTCCTTATGGATTGTCACATACCTTAAATCAAAACCATAAAATTTACATAACAAAATTGTAAGTCAATACATAAAAAATACAAGAATTTTTATTTTATAATAAAGAGAGAATTCATTATATTACCCTGAGTAGTGTTTGGAAGGAAAAGTGTCATTGAAGCCAGGAACTTTGGTGATAAGAGAAGAATCAGGAGCTGATTGAGTTATTACAAAAGCCAAAGAAAGTAATGTCATAAAGACAAGAACTTTAACTAACCAAACCATTGTCAAATATCAATGAAGAACTAATTGAATCTTTATTTATCTTGTTTCATATATAGAACCAAAAAAATATTGGGATATTTCTTTTATAAACCAACAAATGAAAATGAAAAGTGCAAAACATGATTGAAATACTTTGGTCGCAAATTCAATTTGGTAAAAAAAAATGATTAAAATATTTTGATTTAAAAATATGATGAGAAATTAATGACCAAAACAAGTGGTTAAAAAAAAAATTGATCAAAGAAAATGGTTAGAAATAAGGTAAAAAAAAATTTGACCACAAAACTATGGAAAAAAAATAATAATAGTCAAATAATCATGAATAAATTTTGACTAACATGACTGGTCAAAGTTAGTTTATCAAAACATAGTCAAAAATATTTCTGGTCACAAAATATATTTATTAAAACATAGTCAAAAGTATTTTATCAGAACATGAAAAAAAAAAATGTTGTCAAAAAATATTTTATCAAAGTATGGTCAATAAAAATTTTGGTCAACAGTATTTTATCAAAACAAGGTCACTCTGTTTTTTTACCAAAACTTATTAGTCAAAAAAATAATCAAAACATTAGTCAACATTTATCTACCAAAAATTGGTCAAAATGATTTATTTAATTTATTTTAGAATATTTAAAATATTATTTTTATAATATAAAATTTCAGTTTAAATTTAAAATTCCAAACTTAAAATTAGAATTTATTTTTATAGCAGAATTTTACGAGTTCTAGACAAGATACAGGATCCTTTTGATCTATTCGATCAAGAGGTTGAGCTGAACTCGATGTCACGCTACACGAGTTAAATTATCAAGCTTCTACTGCTCGACAACGATTCACCCCACCGCTGCCGCCGCCCCTTCAATCACTGAGCACCGCCGCCGATTTTGCCGCGGAAACTCACCACCACCGTGAGATGGAGAGCCTTACCCGTGATTCCACCTCCTCCCCGCTGTGTCTAAGCCCTCTTGAAACCTCAAGGGTCGATGTAAGTAACCTCTTCGTTGGAATGAACGTAAGTTCACCCTGAAGCCAACACCGAACCAACTCGTGAAGGATTATTCGACTCGTGTAACTTTGTTGACGCGAGGGAAGTTTGAAGCCGCCATAAAAGAGGAAGAAGTCGTGTATGCACTATTTGCTACAACATCCAGAACTGAACTAGATGCCGTGGTTCCAAAGCTCTTAGATCCCGTCATTGAAGAGTTTAGAGATGTTTTCCAGAAGACTTACCACCATGGTTACCACCGGTGAGGGATATTCAACATCACAATGATTTGATTCCTAATGCAGGACTCCCTAATCGAGCTCATTACCTTATGAGTCTCGCAAAACATGAGGAGCTGAGGAGGCAAATGGAAGAACTCATGGTTAAGGGGTTCATTCGAGAGAGTCTTAGTCTTTGTGTTGTACATGTGTTGCTAGTTCCAAAGAAGAACAGAGAATGGAGGATGTGTGTGGACAGCAGGGCCATCAATAAGATCACTGTAAGGTACCGTTTTCCGATACCAAAACTTGATGATTTGTTGGATCAAATTGGCCACACTAGAGTATTCTCTAAGTTGAGTTTGAATAGTGGATACCATTAAATCCTTGTGCGTCTTGGGGATGAATGGAAGACAGCCTTCAAAACCCATGAAGGGCTTTATGAGTGGTTAGTAATGCCATTCAGACTATCTAATGCCCAGTACCTTCATGAGAGTGATGAATCAAGCCTTTCGGCCGTTTATTGGTAAGTTTGTTGTTGTCTATTTTGATGACATACTTATATTCAGCTTGACGTGGGAAGAGCATATTGAGCACATCTGAGAGGTTCTGAAGGTTCTAAGAGAAGAGAAACTGTATGCGACTACCAAGAAGTGTGAGTTCGGGACAGATACAGTGGACTTCCTTGGATATATAGTTGATGCGGGAGGATTATATGTGGATCCCCAGAAGGTGACAGCCATACAGTCTTGACCGACACCGACCAACTTAATGGAGGTACGGAGCTTCCATGGTCTAGCCTCCTTTTATCGGCAATTTGTACCACAGTTCAGTACCATAATGACACCCATTACAGACTACATTCGCCTAGGATCGTTTAAGTGGATGGATGAAGCTTCCTCCGCATTTAAAGAAATCAAGGCGAAACTCACCTCCGCCCCGGTGTTATCATTGCCGGATTTCACTGCCGTGTTTGAGCTTCCCAGTGATGCATCTAAGATTGGCATCGACGTTGTCTTGAGCCAGAAAGGAAAACCAATCGCATTCTATAGTGAAAAGCTTGGTGGAGCCCATACTCGCTACAGTGCTTATGATCTTGAGTTCTATGCTGTCGTACAAGTTGTGAAGCATTGGAGGCACTATTTGTTTCACAAGGAGTTCGTGCTATACACTGATCACAATTCCCTGAAACACTTGACCAGCCAATCTAAGTTGTCATCACGGCATGCTAGGTCATTAGGATATGCAACAATTCACCTTTGTCATCAAGCACACTTCTGGAGCTACTAACAAAGTTGTTGATGTACTAAGTCGGAGGGCCTCCTAACTTGCTATACTGCGGGTTTCTGTCCTCGGGTTTAGTACCTTTGCAGAGTTGTATCCTACCAACCCTTTCTTTAGAAGGATCTTCAAAGATGCCATAGTTGGAAGGACAAGTGAGTACACGCTGCACGACGGTTTCTTGTTCTATGAAGCACGCTTATGTATCCAGGAGAGTAGTCTGCGGTTGCAGCTGATCTCAGAGCTACACAATGAAGGATATGTCGGTAGAGATTGCACGCTTCAGCTGGCTGCCAGCTCGTACTTCGGGCCATCCCTAAGGCGAGATGTAGAGTACTTTGTCGAGAGATGTTCGATTTATCAACGATCGAAAGCATGGGCCACAAATGCTGGTTTGTATATGCCTCTATCATTTCTGACTCAGCCGTGCTTGGCTTACCACGGACTCAAAGGGGACATAATTTGATCTTTGTGGTTGTTGATCGCTCCTCCAAGATGGTTTACTTTATCGCTTGTCGTAAGACTACCAATGCGGTACAGGTAGCTAGTCTATTCTTTCGAGAGCTGTATCGATTGCATGGATTGCATGTCTCTATTGTTTTTTGACAGGGAGTCGAGGTTTCTCGGGCACTTTTGGAGGTCTCTATGGAAAATGCTCTGTACCTGCTTGGATATGAGTTCTGCGTACCACCCCCAGATGGATGGACAAACTGAGGTGGTCAACAGATCCTTGGGTAACTTATTAAGGTGTCTAATGGGCGAGAAGATAAAGATGTGGGATTCGATTATGCCTCAAGCTGAATTCACTCATAATCATGCTGTCAACATGACCACGAGATTTGCTCCATTTCAGATCAACTACGGGTTTATGCCTCGCGCTTCCATTGATTTGAGTACTCTTCCGAAGGCTACATGAATCCATGGTACTGCTGTCGAGTTTGTAGAGAAGCTGCAAGAGGTACATCAACATACAAAGCAGAATCTATAGATCAACACCAAGAAGTACACGGAAGCCAAGAACCAAAAGAGGTGCAGCCTAGTCTTTGAGGAAGGAGACTTTGTGTGGGTGAATTTGACTAAAGACCGGGTACCTACAGATACGTACAACAAGCTGAAGGCTAAGAGACTTGGACCTGTTGAAGTCATCACCAAGATCAATGATAATGCTTATCGCCTAGCCTTGCTCCCGGATGTGACTACTTTCGATGTGTTCAACGTTCGACTTCTTAGCAGGTTTGTCCCTGATGAAGAGCCATCAGAATCAGAGGCGAATCTTTCAGACCCAGAGGGATCTGGTGCAGCGTGACGTGTTGGTTCGTCAATTTATCCATCCGCAAGATGTGTCATTGATCTTAGGGATCCCACTACCTAGATTTGACTGTGAAGATAGATTGGGTTAGCATTTTTCCAAATCGGGATGCTACACAGTTCGATCCGGATATTGGACAGAACTGACAATTTCTATGGTTGATTTTGGAAGTCATGGACCTAACTTAGTTGCCTTACATGCTCAGGTCTGGAGGTTAGATGTCCTATAAAGATAAAACACTTTATGTGGCAAGTTATATCTGGCCAGGTCGCGGTTTAAGCTCAATTGGGGAGAAGGGGTATCGCTAGGGACATGGTTTGCCCAAGGTGTGGGGTAGCTGAAGAGTCTATTAATCATGCTCTTTTTGAATGTCCGTGTGCTTTGCATGTTTGGGCTCTTTCAAAGGTGTCATCGCCGCTGGGATTTTCTCGGGTTCTTCAGAGTTTTTGAATATGGACTATCTTTTGTGGAGGTCTCCCGTGGGTGTGGATATAAAAAGCTTTCCGTGACTTTTATGGTTCATCTGGAAGACTCGCAATGATAAAAATTTCTCTAATATTGATAGAGATTCAAGAGATATTGTTGAGTATGCAAAGGGCGAAGCAAGGCAGTGGCTCCAGGCTCAGGTAGGGAATTTTATTCTAAGGGATAATGGATTCAACATTATTCGTGGGATCTCGAATCTGGAGGAAATTGTATTTAGTCCTCTAACAATTTCTCCATCTTTCACGGGTTACCGGTGTTTTGTTGATGACTCTTGGAACGATTCTAATATATCAAGGTGCAAGGGGGATCCACTGGAGTCCGTCATCCTTGCATTATGAGTTTGAGGCTATTATTTGGGCGATGAGTTCTCTCCATTCTCTCAGTCTTTCTGAAGTTTCGTTTGCTGTTGACAGTTTGGAGGTTCTGCAGATTCTAGAAGATCATGATAGATGGCCGGCTTTCATTCCTTACATTGAAAAGTTTTCAAGACTTCAACACCTTTTTCTCAGCTTTCTCCCTGTCTTATGTTCCTAGAGCTTTAAATCACAAGGCGGACTTCCTTGCTCGTAGAGTTAGGGGTCTTTCGTGTAATCTCGCTTTTGTAGACAATGTTCCAACTTTGTGGCGCTCTGATTTATTTTATAATTGAATGAAGTAAAGTTGAAAAAAAAAAATTAGAATTTATTTTCGTAATTTAGAAATAGTTAAATAATAAAAAATTTTAGAAATGTTAAAAATGTAAAATAAAACTATAAAACTAATAGTTTGACCAAAAAAAGTTTCAACATTAATCATCATTAGAAAAATTTATATTTGTATTATTTACCGCAAATGATTTGAACCAACGTATTTTTATTGGAGGGGGATCCACTGGAGTCTGTCATCCTTGCATTATGAGTTTGAGACTATTATTTGGGCGATGAGTTATCTCCATTCTCTCAGTCTTTCTGAAGCTTCGTTTGCTGTTGACAGTTTGGAGGTTCTGAAGATTCTAGAAGATCATGATAGCTGGCCGGCTTTCATTCCTTACATTGAAGAGTTTTTAAGACTTCAGCACCTTTTTCTCAGCTTTCTCCCTGTCCTATGTTCCTAGAGCTTTAAATCACAAGACGGACTTCCTTGCTCGTAGAGTTAGGGGTCTTTCTTGTAATCTCGCTTTTGTAGACAATGTTCCAACTTCGTGGCACTCTGGTTTATTTTATAATTGAATGAAGTGAAGTTGGAAAAAAAAATTAGAATTTATTTTCGTAATTTAGAAATAGTTAAATAATAAAAAATTTTAGAAATGTTAAAAATGTAAAATAAAACAATAAAACTATAAAACTAATAGTTTGACCAAAAAAAATTTTAATCATCATTAGAAAAATTTATATTTGTATTATTTACCGCAAACGTATTTTTACTTTCTCCGGAAGATCGAAATATTTTGGATAAAATATAGGTAAATCTAACTTCATCATCATTAAAACCGACTTCATAATTTTTTTATCATATCTAAACCTAAAAATAACTACATAATAAATATTAATATTTTTATAATATAAAATAAAAAATCTAAAATATGTATAAAGTTTGTATTATATACCATGTTGTATTTGCAATACATGTAGGATCAAGTTCTGGCATTTTTCTCGGCTCGAAGTTACCAATAAGTCATCAATTGACATTTGAGAGAATGCCACTGATCCTTGCGTCTCATAGAAATTGTTTGGTCTTTGATCCATAGTTGTTCTAGCAGATGAATTCGGGTTCGACTGCGTATTATGTCGATTAGAAGTCATTCTTGATATTCTTGTCAATCTTCTGATTGAGTAAAATCATTGGATTCCAACTAAAATAAAAACCATAGCGTGAGGCGTGATAAGTATTGTTGTTTGTGGACTATTTCATGTCATCGATGAAGTTTAAAAAATTGTGTTTTTTATTATTATTATTAGTGGTTGAAGTTTATAGTTTATAAAATTATCGAATAGAGAGACAAGTTCCAAAATGAATGCAATATTATAAACAACAATCTACCAATTATTTTAAAATTATGAAAACTGAGAATATCCTATTCAAATATGAATCTCATTGGTTGAATCCCATATCCTTATTCTTTTGACTACATCACATCTTCTCAAATTGCAAAACCTTGATTCATGTATGAAAATTTAAGAATGATCACAACTCACAAATATTTTTCTCAAATCAGATAAGGAAGAAGAAACTGACATGAGTCCGAGAAGAGAAACGTAGTGGAGTCGGCGGATGCAGGATTGCAGAAGGAAAAGAGTCAAAAAGAGAGAAAACGAAATATAGATAGAAATCAAGTATCAGAGAAGTCAGAGATCAAATTATGAGGGAGAGAAAGATATACTTGAAGGCTCCTTTATAAGTTCTAATTAGGTGGTTGATTTGAGATAAATTTAGGCTAATCTTATCAATAAATTAAATACTGTTCTATTAACTGTTTATTTTTAAAAGGATGATAATTAAAACTTTAATAAAGATAATTCAAAACCAAAAATAATGTAACACCAAAACTTTTGTAACTTGTAAAAATAGCTTAATACTACAAAATACAATTCTACTCTAAAGACTGCATTTCAGAACTCATTTCTACCAAAACAACATTAAATTTACCTTAAATTTTCCACGGTTAGAAGCTGAGTGATATCCTTGTAAAGTTCCTGTTACATCACTAACTTCAGTTCCAAAACCTTTAACGTAGATGTTTGTGAATAGCTCAGATGAATCCGGTACTGGGCTCTCGTAAAACAAATAACCAAAGAAATTTTGAGTTTTAAACATACAATGGTTATTGATACAAGTATTAGAGATGGTAAAAGCTCTGGTTCTTACCTTGGCCTTAGCTACCACTGCATTAACTTCTTTCTCCATATCCTAAAATAAAATATAAGAGTGAATTATTCTTCTAAGTTTTCCTGGATGAAGAGTGACGATATTTCGTTTTTGTAGTCTGAGAACATATGACTTCGTGATTACCTTAAGTTCCTTTCTCAGGCGCTATGTCATCAGATATGATCAATTTTCTCACTCTATCAATTGTATCTCGTACCTAAGCTCACAAGATACAAGTATACAGATTAAACAGTTGAAATGTTAGTGATTGAGCAGCGTTACTAGGAAAGAATAGATTATCTAACCTGCCTCACGCCTGAGATCTCATCACGTGTCCATCTCAGGGATCTGCTCAAACAAAGCGAAATATTAGAATATAAATAACAAATATAACTTCATAAGCAGCTACATGCCAGTATGCCACTAAACATTTTAGAGACTTCTAGAGACAAAAGTTTTTGCAATATATATAAAATATCGTGACTGGTTTTTTTCTCTGGCTATGGACTTCGTTTTATATGCATTACTATAATTTTCATAGATATTACTATATTAGTACACGTAGCAGTCAGATGAAACTCAGTTTTATGCAGTTTTTACTATAGTCACAATAATAATATTTATGGATACAAAAGCGTGGTTTTCGGATTGAAATCAAAGACATAATTCTGTAATCTCGTTTAAAAAAAGCAATTTCATAATTTTGATGTTAAAGCAGTAATGAGGAATACATATATCATCCCTCAGTTCATTTATCTGCCCATTTGTGTTAAACAAATAACCATAGGTTCAGTATGAAACACACAGAGTATTGCTGAGAAAAATTGTATAAACTAAACATCCTGGTAAAAAACATACCTGATCAAACAATGGATGCTGGACAAGAGAGTCACATGGTTCTGCCTTGAAGCAAGTGTTGAGATATCTACAAGGTACGTTAACGTATGCCTTAACATTCAAACGTGGTGGATCAAGGAATATTTTGGGTACAGTGACAACAGTCATAATATATATGCTAATGATAGAAGAAGTACAACTGGACACGTATTTTATTTTTGGTGAGTCATCAATCATGTGGTATTCTCAAAAGCAAAATACAGTTGCATTATCATCTTGGGAAGCATAGTTTATAGCAGCTACAGAAACTGCAAAACAAGCAATATGGTTCCAGGACTTGTTGAAGGAAATTACTGGCCAAAGTTGTGAGAGAATTACCATCCACATTGACAACAAATCCGCCATTGAACTCACAAAAAAACTCATGTTCTATGGTAGAAGTAAGCATATTCATAGGCGTCATCATTTTATCCGAGAGTGTTGAAAATGATCAAATCGAAGTGGATCATGTATCCGAAGATGAACAATGTGCTGATATACTAACAAAATCCCTTGCAAGAATCAAGTTCAAAAGAATGAGAAGTTTAATTTGAGTTGAAGACCTCTCAAAGACTGGCTTGAAGTTTCAGGAGGTAAATGTTGGATGAAGGTTCAACTTGCAATTCAAGATATCTTTAACAAGTCGGTTAAAAATGAGATAGGCTCAAATATAAGTTTTTCATTTATCTAAATAGAAAAGAGTAATTTTCTATTTATCAATAAGAATAGGAAAGAGAAGTTTCCTATTATAGCAAAGTTGTGCTAAGTTCAATATAACCCATCATCGAGTTGTGATAATGGTAAAGGGGATTGAGTTTATTTTTTGAGTTATAATTGTAAACCTAATAAAAAGAGTTATTCTTTGAATTCTCTTTTAATGTTAGGGTGGAAAGTGGTCTTTGTGAGTTTGCTTGTTAATGCTTGTTAGACTTTAGGTTGACAAACGAGATTTACGCTTGATTTATTGTTTAGCAAAGGGATTCAATGTCACAAGAATGGGTTGGTTTATTGTCGTGTCTCATGCCCTAGGATGCTAGTTAATTGTGTTCTTGAGATTCTTGATTTGATTATTTTTTCCCTAGATCAATTGTCTTGCCTAAAACTCATTTCTTCTATTTGATCATCTTATTTTACTTTGCTTACTTGTCTTGTTTGATTTTGCTTGTTTGTGCTTTTGTTCTTAGTTAGTTTTTTTTTCTTTGATTTTAGTTTGTTTCTTATTTGAGTTTAGCTTTAGTTTAAACCTTCATTATCGATTGCTCTAACTTAAGCTTGAATTTTTGTGACATAGTGTGTTGATTCTAAGTTTCTTGTGGATTCAAACCTCAAATGTTTATGATGACAAGTTGTTTGCATTTTTTGTAATTAATTGGTAGCTGTAAAAATCAAACATCAAAGATATGACTCCAACTATCGATGTTTTCTAGAGAAAAGGGAGAGAATACGAGATAATTTAAGAACTCAATTTGTTAAAGTAAAAAATTAATTCTCTTAATATGTTAGGACTTTAGTGATTTTGATGTGTGTTTTAAAGAATTATTGATTCATAGATTTTAAATATTTGTGATAAAACATAAAATTTGTGTTATTCAATCAAAATTTTTAAAATATTATAAATTTAATGTCCTTGAACTAAGGATTTAAAACTAACCATAAACCATTGTTATTGGAAAGTTACCATAAACTTACCATAAGTGTTAGATTTTAAGGTGTTTATCGATTTATCTAGTTTTTTTTTGTTATACAACTGCTTTTTGTATTAGATTAAAAGTTCAAAGGGATACAATAGGCAAGAGTAAAATCACTCAGATTGCTATGATATTCAACGATACATGAAACAAAGTAGCTAAAACGGAAAATGAAGATAAAGGGTTCAAACCCTTATATATAGGTCTTGGGTTTAATCTCACAATCTTGAAGAAAAAGCTGAAATAACCCTGATTCTATTGCCAATAAAAGCGGTAGAAGTTGCAAACTGGCTCTTGATGCACTTAGACTTGAGCTTAAGAACAAAGTCTCCTTGAAGGAAATCACTTGAGCTATGATTTTCTCCTCAATGGAGGAAAACGCTGTGAAAATTCTCTTCCAATCAAAAGGAGAGAGAGGCGAAGAGCTCACCCTAAAGAGGGGATTCCAACAAAGGCCTAATAAATGCCTTAGATATTTAACGTTTAGATTCATAAAAGCCTAATTAATTCACTACTCAAATTAAAATCAAGTGGACTTTGAAATGAGATGCACTTCTCAAACCTGATATTGGGCTTGGCCCAATTCTTCATATATGTCACTAGTTCCATCAAAAAAATCCTAGCCGCCAACCACATGGAGAAGGAAGCTTCGATGTCTTGCGAACACCGTCAGAGAATGCTCGGGATCTAACTTTCGTTGGATGGTAATCTCGTTTCCATTGACACAGAGGTGGAGTGGATGGAGCGTTATTCCTATACCCGGTTTTACTCACAAAAAGAATTACCTTAAAGCAAGTTAGCAGGATTAGGAGGTCACAAAGAAATGAATGACAGAGTATAGGTCTCGAAGGCCCGAAGCCGCCGGAAAATTCTGGGACTCAAAGATCCCGAAAAGATTCATACCTGGGGACAAACGACGGTAAGACGTTGGCTGCTCCACACAAAAACGGCTGGAGGTCTTCACGCACACGTCGTTAAGTCTTCTCAGATAGATAAGATAGCAACTGCAAGGTAGAGACTTGAAATGAGAGCTGAGTAAGGTGAAAGAGTCCGACGCCAGCAATATTCCGTTTTGCCGGCGTCGAAAACCATAACTTGAGAAAACTTCTCGATAATCGTGTTTGAGAGCTTTTAGTGACTTTTTAATATAAACTCAAACAAAACTCTTAGTTTAAACTACAAATATCTAGTTAAAACTACAAATATCATATCACATAGTTTTAAGATAGATTTAAGAAGACTTTAAAACAAATCTTAATAATTTCTCTGAGTTTTCACCCAATATCATTTAAACTACATGATGCAATACACAATTTTAAATAGATATGTGGAATTCGTTTATTCAGTTCAATCGGGTCAGTTCTTTTGGTTTTTGGTTTTTTTCGTTTTTGAAAATTGGTAACCATATAGGAACCGATAAAAATTTAGTTCGGATCGATTAGGTTCTAAATGGGTACTTGAAATATGACCCAAATTAGACCCAAAATAATTGCGGTTCTCATTCGGTTTGGTTTCAAAGGGTTGTAACTAAAAGTAACCAAATACCCAAACCGAGAAACGTGGGTACTAATATTCTGGAACTGTTCGGTTACTTGGCAATAATTGAAACCGAACCGAATCCCTGTTTTCAGTTCGGATCGGTTCGATTATTAGTTATGGTTTTAATGTCCAAGCTACTTTTGATTGTCATTGCTTATATTTATGTTGTAAAGTTTACCAATCTCCTGTTGGTCCATATGTTTTTTTGTTGTGTTTTAAAAGATTTGAGAATAGAATCTAAAAGATTTAGTTGCACGGGAATCTTAACAAATGTATTGGGTGGAGATATTCAATTCGACTTTTATCATGGATGGTTTGATGCAATCTTTGTAGCAAGTTTGAATTTGATACAATTCTCTGCTTTTGTTTTCTGCTCGTTGTACATCTAGTCATCCAGAACAGCATGCCATTGAGTAAGTTTACATATTGAATTGTGTTCTCATAAATAGCCTTATTCATTATTTTGGTCTTATACACAAAACTAAAAATCAATTTCACTACTAGTAATTGTTGCT
>WJSH01002377.1:4037-17175 GCA_009757365.2 Lepidium campestre
AAGATTGAAGTGTGTAGATCCGAAGAGGGTTTATTTCTTTCGCAAAGGAAGTACACACATGATCTTTTAAGTGTTGTCAATATGATAGGTACAAAAGAGGCTAAGACTACCCTTGAAGATGGCTACAAGATCATCCAAAAAGGAAGCAAGGAGGACCAATCTTACCAAGATCCAAAGCTCTATAGGCGGGTAGGGGGGAAGCTCATCTACTTGACAATCACTAGGCCGGACTTGTGCTTTGCCGTAAACCAAGTCTCCCAACATATGCAAAAACCAAAGCAACACCATTGGAACATGATTATGAGAATCTTGGGTTATCTTAAAGGAACATCAAGCTTGGGTATTTGGATGGATTGTAATAAAAGCACGGAGATCATTGGGTATTGTGATGCGGATTACGCCGGAGACCTAGAGGATAGGCGATCAACAACCGGCTATTGTACTTTCATTGGAGGCAACCTTGTCACATGGAAAACAAAGAAGCAAAAGATTGTGTCTTGTTCCACCGCCGAAGCCGAGTATAGAGCTATAAGGAAGCTTACACAAGAGCTTATGTGGCTAAATAACTTGGTTAAAGACGTAGGTATTGAATGTGAAGCTCCAATGACTATGCATTGTGACAACCAAGCGGCTATACACATTGCATCTAACTCGGTCTTCCATAAGAGGACCAAGCACATTGAGATTGACTGTCACAAGGTTCGAGAACAAATAATCAAAGGCACCATCTTACCTTGCTACACCAAGAGCCAATATCAACTTGCGGACATCTTCACCAAATCCGCAAGCTTGAAGGTTTGTGAGTCGATTCTTCCAAGACTCGGACTCACACAGGCTATCCAAGACTCGGACGCGGTACGGACGCCGTATGGACGCGTGTTTTCAAGCTTGCTTCTCTGTGATTTGCGATTTGAGTTGCCTATTTAAGCAACACTTTCCCATTGTATGTAACCTAAGCTTTCAATAAATAAAATTGAATGTTTTTATTCTCTCTTTCTCGTTCTTGATCTCAAGAACACAATCTTTGATATTTTCCTAAATCTCTTCCTAAAAACAACAGATCGTGGTACGAGGCCGGCTCGCAAGAGAGGAGTAGGCTCCGCGTGAGGCTCTGCTTTACACACAAACATCATCGAGTTTTTCCTCGTCATGGGTAGCCATATCTTGCGAAGCAGGGTACAATTTTTATACAAGTAACGAAAGGTAGGCGGGGCACATACTCCTCCATCGAACATATACTTGAAGCCGGGGGAACAGAAGACCAAAGGGTCAACCATCATGCACAAAGGCTTGATCCGATCAGGCGGGTCATCAAAGGTGTCGACATTGGCTCCATGACGTAGCGGGCAGGCTTCAACGACATGAAGCAAGCAACCCGCGAGTGAGTGGATCGTTGCGAGACCCTTGAGATGTGTAAGCATCTCCTCTAAGGCAAGACAAGTTTCTCAAGCAGCAGACATGTAGGCGGCGAGTGTGGTACAACAACATATGAACAAAAGGTTAAGGTAGCATGATGTTATCTTGTTTGTGTGGCAGTGGAGGTAGATCGTCATATCGCACTAAAAGAAAACATTCAATTTGCGACTAAAAGTGGGATTGAAAAATTAGTCGCAGATTTTTAGCAACTAATATGGGATTGATGTGCGACTGAATTGTGCCACCACAAGTTCAGTCACACATCAGTTGGACATATGCGACTAATATAAAAAGTTGCAAATCCGTCGCACTATTGCGACTGAAACGAGACTCAACCAATCAGTCGCAAATCAGTAGCAAAGCATTAGGTATAACATGTTTTTAACACTTCCAACTAATAGTACCTAAAAATTGAGACGATTTTGGGAGTCACACTATGTAGTCACAAATCAGTAGCAGTTCAGTGAAAAATTTGCTTATATATACACCTATCGTTTCTCTTCCAAACAACACAAAAAAATATATTATAAAAAAACACAAAATTGAGAGAGAAAAAAAATGGGAGAAAATTTTAATTACACAAATTTTCGGGAGTGGATGTATAGAAGAATCAATGAAGAAACAAGGAATATATCTGCAAAATGTGCTGCTGGAGTGGACCAGTTCATGAGTTTTGCGGTTAGTCAGCCGCTAGCATTCTAAAATAGGGATATATTTTGTAGTTCTTGTATTTCGTGCAAAACTAATAAAATACTTCCAGCGCGTAAAATATCAAACCATTTATTTAGTAGAGATTTATGTCTCACTATTATGCTTGGTATATGCATGGTGAAAAGATGAATGTGAATCTAGGTAGTAGTACTCATCATAACACTAGTCACGATAAAATGGATAATAATCTAGAAGAAATTTGTCATGTAGAAGAGACATATGTAGCAATGGTAAATGATGCATTTCTTGCTGAGCATAATTACATGGGTTATGATCAGAATTACAATCAAGTTGATCATGAGGCACAAAAAGTTTATGAGATGTTAGAATATGCTAAGAATCCTCTATATGATGGGTGTCAAGAAGGTCATTCGCAATTATCATTAGCATTTCAATTCATGAAATTTAAAACAAATTTTAATATTCATGAATGGTGCATTGGCTCTTGGGAAAAACTCTTTACATAGTATATACCCGATAATAATCAATTAACTGCATCGTATTATGAAACTGAGATATCGATGTGAAAGTTAGGGCTTCGTACTATACAATTGATGTATGTATGCATAATTTTATGATCTTCTCGAAAGAGGACGAAAAATGGGATAAGAATAAATTTTGCGGAGCAGCAAGATATAAGGAGAGTGACGGAAGAACCAAAATATCATTTAGTCGTATATGGTATTTACCTATTACGATAGAATAAAAAGAATGTTGAGGCGATGAGATGGCATGCAACACATGAATCAAATGAAGGAGAGATATTTCATCCATCTGATGTAGCAGAATTCAAGAATTTTTAGCCGTTGCACCCTAGATTTGCCAGTGAACCTTGCAATGTATATTTCGTATTATGCACAAATGAGTTCAATCCTTTCTGAATGTCTTATAATTGTGGCATGTGATCACGACATCATATAATTTACCTCCATGAACATGTATGAAAGAATAGTACTTGTGGCTTACAATTTTGAATAAGGGCCCAAATCATCCAAGAGCAAGTCTTGGTATATTCCTTCGACATTTGATTGATGAGTTAAAAGAGCTATAAAGTACTGGAGTTGAGGCGTATGATAAATTCAGTAATCAAAATTACAATGTAAAAGCAGTTTTGATGTGGATGATAAGTGATTTCCCGCATACGACATGTTATCAAGGTGGACAACACATGGACGATTAGCTTGTCCAATATGCATGGATGATACAAAAGTATTTCAATTACCAAATGGATGGAAGACATGTTGGTTTGATTTTCACATATGGTTTCTTCCTCAATATCATCCTTTCAGAAAGAATAAAATAAATTTCATGAGAGGAAAAAATGTTTTAAATCAGCATCTACCACTAACATTGAACGGGGATGCAATGTACCACCAATGGTTCAGCGCAAAAATCAGATCTAGGGTTTTGATGAAGATTATCAGAGATTAGCGGCAGATAGGGTTTTGAGGATGTGGCGGCGAAAGCTTCTAGAAAGACGGTGACGTGAATTAGGGTTTGTGAGGTGGCGGCGGAAGCAACAAACGGTGGCGGTGGAGAGATGATGATTCACGGCGGCGGCGTGATGATGATTCACGGCGGCGGCGGCTCCAATGATGATGAAGACGATGCAATAGATAAGTTCAACCTTGATGGACTAAATCAATCAAGGGACCTTTTACCAAGCAATAGAACTCTAGGTTCACACTTCCTCATGCTTCCAACACGTGGGAGGCAAGATGCCTGCGACGTCGGCTATGATTTCTAGAGATACTCTCTCTAGGGTTTTGTGATACTCTCACCTGAGAAAACTCTCAATTTCATAAATTCAACTCTGAAGAAAAAATGTCTTCGGGTTACAATATTTATAGGAAATCTCATGAGAGACACCCTAAACTCTAATAGGCTAACCCTAATGGGTCTAAACATTAACCCTAATTAGAAAGGAAATTTGTTCCTAACAAATAGGCCCAACTTAAATAGACTCAAAGTTGATCCATATATGGCCTACGAAAATCGCAAGAGAGAAATATCCTAAGAAACAAACCTTTAAACATAAAAGACTTTATGGACTGTATAGAATTTATGCCTAATAAGCCTAAGCTTAAAGAACCAAGGCCGCAATGCACTTTCATGATGCTCACGCTGCACGAACCAGTAAATAAGGGAAGTCAATCCACCAAAAACATTTGTTTGTGGTGGAAACGGACATGAGCCAAAGAAAGAGGGATATGGGAAATCACATAATTTGCACAAAGAAATCATATTTTGGGAATTGCCATATTGAAAAGATCTTAGTATATGATATTGTCTTGATGTGATGCACATAAAGAAGAATGTTTTAGATAACTTCTTGAATACCATTATGAACGTTATAGACAAATTGAAAGACAAAGTTAGGGTAAAATTGAATATTGCAAAATTTGGTTTATGGAAAGAGTTACATCTTGATAGTCGTGCTTTTGTTCCTATATTCAGGCTGAGTGAGATAGCGAAAGAATGTTTACTATCATGTGTAAAACATTATATTAAATTTCCAGATGGGTACGTGGCGGATTTAGCGAGTTAGTGCAAATATAGATGGAGAAAAATTTTCAGGCATGAAGAGTCATGACTGTCAATGTATCTATGGAATGATTATTTCCATTCATCTTTGTTGAACTCTTACGATGAAACGTACATCTTGCTCTATCATGTACTTAATTATACAAATACCATATATATACTTCTTAATTATTTATATTAAATAAACTAACTTTATCATGTCTATATTTTATAGCATTGGGAGGATTGTTTCGTGATTTGTGTCGTAGAATTTTGTAGGAAAGTCATGTTCAAATTCTGAAGAAATACATAGTTCTAATACTTTGTAATTTGGAGAATATATTTTCACCCGTTGTATTCTATGTAATAGAATATTTACCTGTGCATCTACAATATGAAGCTGGACTCGGTGGCCCTGTGCAGTATCGATGTATGTATCCATTTGAAATATATTTTAAGAAGTCAAAAAATAGAGCGAATAATAATAGATATGAGGATGGATTGATTGTGCAAGCATACTTGAATGATGAGGTATCTTACTACTCATAGTATTATTTGCATGCACAAGTACACACAAAACAAGGTAAGTAACTAAATTAACTATTTAAAATATGTATAGTACATTAAATATTATAACATAAACTTTATTTATTTTCTCAAGGTAAACGAGATATGATCAATGTGAAGTATATCTTGTACAAGGAATACCCAATATATTTACTCATGTAGGTCATCCAAGTGGCAAAAGTAACCAAATATGGATATCAGATACAAATTGTGCTTTCACACATTCTTATATATTGCGAAATTTGGACTATATTCGTCCACTGGAGAGGTAATAAATATGTAATTTAATAATGATCTTGTACATATATATATATATATGCAATTTAATATTATTCATTTTTCATATATATATATGTAATTTAATATGTGATTTAATATTGTTCATTTTTCATATATATATATATATGTAATTTAATATGTGATTTAATATTGTTCATTTTTCATATATATATGCAGTTTGTGTGAAGACTTTATTCGCTATTATGAACCAGAATTATCAGATGAGGAAGTTATGTGGAAAAAAGATGCAGAATGTTTTAAATGGGTTAAAAATTACGTATGTAAAAATATATATGCATAAATTGTCAATGTTATAGATGTATTAGTTAGTAATTATATTTTTATATATCAATTTTACAAGTTAGCTTACCAAATCATGCAATCATTTGGCCAACATGGGTTCGATAAATAGTTCAAGGGCCTGGAATGAAGGTGATACTTTGGCCCATGTACTTTACTTGAGGATAATTTTTTCCATACAACAAAACACGGATACAGAAGAAAAACGTGTAATTATGGCATATGTGTGAGGGGGCCAATTATTTAGATGCATGTGATGAAGCTTATTTTTACGGGAACTTAATAGATATCATTCAGTTTGAGTACTCCGGATTGGTTAATCTAAAAATAACGCTTTCAAATGTGAGTAGTATGATCCTACAATTGGGAAAGAAACTAGAAGGAATATAGACGGTGGTGTATATGTTCTAGCGAATGGGAAGTATCCTAATTATAAACCATATATCCTAGATATGCAGAATAATACTTTACTTAGTTGAAATTAGAATTTCTGCCAAGTTATTCTCAGTCGGGTGGTTAGGATGTTTCAGCTAATAACTTATGCATTGGTGCAGCGCAGAAATCAGATCTAGGGTTTCTGATCTCCGAAAGTAATGAAAGAAGGCGGCAGAAGCAACGAAAGGAACGGCGGTGGCGGTGATGAACGGCGGTGGCTTCGGTAACCAGATAAATAAGCTTAACCTTGATGAACTGAATCAATCAAGGGACATTCTACCAACAAGAAGAACTCGAAGTTCAACTCTTGTCAGGCTTTCTCACGCATTAGCTATGCTCGACAGCGGCTAGGGTTTTGTGATACTCTCACAAGTTGAGAACAACTTCTCGTTTTATAAATGCAAAAACAACTCTCTAAAAAAAAATGTCTCAGGCGTTACAATATTTATAGGAGATCTCATGCGAGACACCCTAAACCCTAATGGGCCTAAACATTAACTCTAATTAAAAAAGAAAGTTGATCCTAACAAAAATAGGCCCAACCTAAACAGACTCAAGGTGAATTTCATGTTAATGGGCCCCACGAAAATGGTAAAAAGAAAGGCCCTAAGAAACAGACATTTAAACATAAAAGACTCAATGGACTGGATAAAACTCAAGACCCAATAATTTTAAGCTTATAGAACCTAAGACGCAATGCCCTTTACTGGCGCCCATGCTGCACCAAGCATCCCGGGTTCAATTCCTCGCCGCTACAAGTAGTAGATTATAAAGAAATTTTAAGGAGAGACCTCACTACAAGAAAATAGTCAATTTGTGACTGAAAAGTGGGAATGAAAAATCAGTTGCAAATTTAGCTACTAATTTGAAACTAATTTGCAACTAATATATGCCACCACAATATCAATCTCAAATCAGTCGCAAATGTGCGACTGAACATAAATGTTTCAAATCAGTCACACTTTTGCGACTGATTCGAGACTAACCATGTCATTCGCAAAGTGTGCAACTGATTTTCGACTGATGCTTGCCACCACCAATTCAGTCACAAATCAGTCACATATATCTGCGACTAATTTGCCACTGAAGTTAGGTATTGATTGTTTGCCTCTTTAAACACTCAAATAAATACAACAAATGCAAACAATTGTGACATTATAGCACTTGAGGTTTGAATCCACAGAGAATCTAGAATCAACACATTAGGATTGCAAGAATTCAAACTTGAGCTAGACCAAAATAGATGAGATGAGGTTGAACTAAAACTAGACTACTCAAACAAAGAAACAAACAAAGTGAAATGAGATAATCAAATAAAGACAATGGGTTTTAGGCAAGGCAATGATCTATGGGAAAAGCAATCAAACCAAGAAACTCAAGCACACATTAGCTACCATCCTAGGGCATGAGACTCATTCAATCTAGATTAACCCACTCTCATGGCATTGACCCCTACGCAATCAATAGGTTAAGGTAAACTCTCATTTGCTCTCCTACAGTCACAAGCATTAACAAACAAGCTCACAAAGACTACTTTCCACCCTAACATCAACTCTCATTGGCTAGGGAAGGAAAGCCCACAAAAAGACTCTTTCAGGACTTTCATTGAACACCTCTCGGGCGATGTCTTTCCCACTATCAAGATTACTAGTTGATCAAGCTAAACCTAGCATTAAGCTCATCTTAAGTGGAGGAAAAATAAATCTAACAACCTAAGCACAAGATTCAACCATCAAATCCCTAGATCTACCAAACCATCAACCCATCAACCCATCAATCCACTACTCAACCATCAAAAGCATGAAACTAAGGAAGAAGATGAATATAAACAAAAGCAATATGATAATAAGCAAAAGCATTAACTTAATCTCAAACAAGATTCATAAACCAAATCAATAACAAAAGCAAGAACAAAATGAAAAGAGAAAAGAAAAGAGAAGAAGAAATCTCAACACATGGGAGATGATGATCCAAAGATCCCCAAGAAGGGGAAATCAATCTTCAATCTCTCTCTAAACTCTCTCTATTCGTGGCTGCTCTCCAAAGGTGAGAAGAAGTGTGTTTCAACCCTTAAATATTAGGGTTCCAAGGTTCCAAAACGAGTTGGATCGACCCAAGACAAATTGGGCCGGATCCAAGTGAAATAAAAGGAAAAAACATGTACTGGAAAGTGGACCGGCCGGTCTAGGATCTGGACCGGTCGGTCTTGGGTCTGGACTGGTCGGTCTTGGCTTGGAACGTCAGAAAATGGTCCGATGACCGGCCTGTCTCGTCTCTGGTTCGGCCGATCTTGAGTAAAATCGTCATATCTTCCAAACTGCTTGTCCAAAGGACTTCAAACCAACGCAAAATGCAAGCTGACTCTTTTGGCTATCTTGTATCCAAATATCATTCAGTCCATATACGGGAAGGCCTTCATTTTCTAACAGTATTGAGCATGAAGCCTCAACGGACCTATCATGAGTAAACTAGTTGTATCTCTCTGACCGTTAGTCCAAATGCCTTCAAACCACAGTTAAATGGAAGCTGACTCTTTTAGCTATCTTGTGTGCAAATTGCAATCAATTCCATTCAGTGTAAGGCTTTCAAATCGATTCAATCAACAGAATCGACTTTCCTTCCTTGTTTGATGCATTTGACTTCATTGTTTTGCTCCACACTCATCACCAAGTCTCCATTCCTCCAGATTGACTCCAAATCACCTAGAAAAAACTCAAAGAAAGGAAAAATATGCAACTCTCTATTCTAAGATTCTAAAACACAAAATGAGTGCAAAACTATACTAAAGTGACCAAACATGACACCTAGACAATGTGAAATGAACTAGAAAATGCATGATAATGACGCTATTTATAGTGTATATCAGGTATAACACGTTTCTTGAATTGTAACTAATTGTACTTGTATTTTGCGACTAATTTTATTAGTCGCAATTTACTACTGAATATCAGTAGCATCAGTGATAATATTTTCTATAAATACACCCATCGTTTTCTCTTTCAAAACACACTAAAAACATATAAAAAACACAAAATTGAGAGAGAAAAAATGGGTGGAAATTATAACTACACAAATTTCTGGGAGTGGATGTAAAGAAGAATCGATGAGGAAACAAGAAATATTTATGCGGAGTTTGCTGCTGGAGTGGACCAGTTCATGAGTTTTGCTGGTAATTAGCCGTTAGCACTCTAAAATATGGGTATGTTTTGTTATCCTTGTATTTTATGCAAAAATAATAGAATACTTCCGACGCGAAAAATAGTAAACTATTTATTTAGTAGAGGTTTTTTGCCTCACTACTATATTTGGTATATGCATGGTGAAGAGCTGAATATGGATCTAGGCAGTAGTAGTAGTCATCATAACACTAGTCACGATATAATGGATAATAATCAAGAAGAAGTTTATCATGTAGAAGAGACATATGTAGGGATGGTAAATGATGCATTTTTTGGTGAGCATAATTACATGGGTTACGATCAGAATTATGATCAAGTTGGTCATGGGCATTATCAAAATACCGAAGCACCTAATAGCGAGACACATAAAGTTTATGATATTTTAGAAGCTGCTAAGAATCTGCTATATGATGGGTGTCAAGAAGGGCATTCACAATTCTCATTAGCATCTCGATATATGAATCTTAAAACAGATTTTAATCTTCCTGAACGGTGCATGTACACTTGGGCAGAACTCTTTGCAGAGTATCTACCCGAGAATATCAGTCCACTGCATCATATTATGAAACCGAGAAATTGATGTGAAAGTTAAGGGCTCCCGTATTATACAATTGATGTATGTATGCATAATTGTATGATTTTCTGTAAAGAAGACGAAAAATGGGATAAGTGTAAATTTTGCAGAGCAGCAAGATATAAGGAGATTGACGGAAGAACCAAAAGATCATTCATTCGTATGTGGTATTTACCTATCGCTGATAGAATAAAAAAAGTTGTATCAGAGCGAGAAGAATATTGAGGCGATGACATGGCATGCAACACATGAATCAAAGGAAGGAAAGATGTCCCATCCATCTCATGAAGCGGAGTGGAAGGATTTTCAGCAGTTGCACCCTAGATTTGTCAATGAACCTCAAAATGTATATCTTGTATTATGCACAGATGAGTTCAATCCTTTTGGAATGTCTCATAATCACTCGTTGTGGCATGCGATCACGACTCCATATAATTTACCTTCAGGAACGTGTATGAAAGAAGATTACTTGTGGCTTACGATTTTGAATTCCGGCCAAAATCATCCACGAGCAAGTCTTGATATATTTTTTCGACCTTTGATTGATGAGTTAAAAGGGTTATGGAGTACTGGAGTTGAGGCGTATGATAAATTCAGAAATCAAAATTTCAATGTAAAAACAGTTTTGATGTGGACGATAAGTAGAGCTGTCAATTAGGGCCTAAATCTTCGGGCTTTAACCCGCCCCGTTCTACAATAAAGCGGTTTAGGGTTTTACATTTAGTGTTCGCGGTTTGACGGGCTGGACCTGCTGTGGTCTGTAGACTTTGGCGGATTAGAGTTTGCGGACTCGCGGGCCAAACCGCGGACTGACACAAATAAAAACCTAATTTTTGTGTTATAGTTATTTCAGGCAGTTTAACCTTCTCGACCGTCTCCTACGCCTACGCAGCTCAAACTTTCAATCAGAATTTCTTGTTTTATTAGACTACTCATCTCCTTTGTCTTTTCTACTAACAAAAAGGTATCATCTTCCTTACGTTTTCTGTTTTCTTATTATCATTCAAGTTTTAAATAAATCCGATTGTTTTATTCTCCATCCACAAAAACCCAGCCACGAGCACCGACAAAATATTTGTTACTTTTTATACATATATATGTGGTTTGTGTGTTTTGTTTTCATATATCGATCTTTAAGAACAAATTATCTATTTATTTTAAATAAGTTATAAGTGTTCTATTTGTCTTAGTAATTTTTTTAATAACTCATTGTCCACTGATTCATTCGATGAGATGTGCTGACTTTGTTTCTTTATTAATTTATTCGAAATCAATGTTGAAAGCCAATTCCACTTAACCATCAGCAGATTAATGATTATTATATTTTCTTAGTTTTACAGGATAATGGATTTCAATTCTGCATATATAAGTGATCCAAATAATGCTTCTGAAGATGAGCTGGACAATCTTGGTGATGATGAATCATTGCCTACTCAAGAAACTCACAACACCAAAGAAAAAAAGAGTCGTAAAAGAAGTTTGACTTCTGATTGTTGGAAACATCTAACAATTATTCGAGAAAAGGGACCTGATGGTAAAGAAGACGTGAGATGCAATCATTGTGGACATGTGTATCACATGAATTTACACAAAAATGGAACTTCGACTCTAAGACGTCATGTTTTGAAGTTTTCAAGAAGAGACCAAGAGACCATGATGTGGGTGCTATGATTATTGATAATGCAAAGCTTAAGTCTCGAAAATTTGATCAGATGGTTTTTCGTGAGAAGATTGCAATGGCTATAATTGAGCATGGTCTTCCATACTCGTTTGTTGAGTATAAGAGGATTAGAGATGCTTTTACTTATGCAAATTTTGACATCAAGCATTGGAGTCGGAACACTGCATCATCAGATTGTTACAAGCTATTTGGGAGGGAAAAGAAGCAACTAAGATGGAGTTGGCTCAGATTCCTAGTAGAATATGTTTGACTACAGATCTTTGGCGGGCAATTACCATAGAAGGTTATATTTGTTTGACAGCTCATTACATTGATAGTAATTGGAAATTGAAAAGTAAGATATTGTCGTTTTCTGCTTTTCCGCCTCCTCATTCTGGAATTGCCATAGCCATTAAGCTTGTTGAGTTGTTAAAAGAATGGGGAATAGAGAAGAAAATGTTTTCTCTTACGGTAGACAATGCTTCTGCGAATGGTAATATGCATGCTATATTAAAGAGAAATCTACGAAGAGATTTGTTGTGCAATGGAGAGTTTTTTCATGTGAGATGTTCTGCACACATATTAAATCTGATTGTGCAAGATGGATTAGCTGTGATTAGTGATGCTTTGCAAAAAATTAGAGAAAGTGTCAAGTTTGTGAAGGCATCTGAAACTCGAATTCAACTTTACGAGAATTGCATGGAAACAGTTGGTCTTCAGAGTAAAGCTGGTTTAATTTTGGATGTAGTGACCCGATGGAATTCCACTTTTCATATGCTTCAGAGAGCTATCAAGCATAAGGATGCTTTATGTAATCTTCAAGAAATGGATGCTTCACATAAAAAATTTCCATCTTTTTCTGAGTGGAAACGAGCGGAGTTGCTGTGTTTATTCTTGAAGCCATTCGATGAGATCACAATCATGTTTTCTGGTTCTACTTATCCCACATCTAACTTATATTTTATGCAGATTTGGAATATTGAATGTTGGTTACGACACCATGCATGTTCTGATGACATGGTTATAAGGGACATGATTAAAGTTATGCAACTCAAGTTCGATAAATACTGGGAAGAATATAGTGACATTCTTGCAATTGGTGCAGTTTTGGATCCAAGGATGAAATTTGCACTTCTAGAATTTTGTTTTGCTACTTGATATGATCGTGACTAGTGAGCAAGAGGAAGCACCGGACCCCGCACCAGAACCCGTGCCGGAATCAGAATCTGAAGGGATTATCACTCGGTCTAAAGCAAAGGAGCTAGCTAAGAAGACTCAAAGGATGATCTATGCAGAACCCGAAGCTTCGAGGGATTTATTCAACATCTTCAGAACCAACCCAACCAATAAACCAAGTAACTATGAATGAGTAACTAGCGTTGGGGTTCTGCACTCTTTTCCTTGGTGGAGATTTTGGTAGGAAGGAGGTTCTCCATTAAGGTTTTTAACGAGGCAAACCTCAATGCTACGTCTAAGCTATTCAGGAATAGTTAT
>WJSH01002389.1:1567-22321 GCA_009757365.2 Lepidium campestre
TCGCGATTGCACCTGAAATTCACGAATCAACCAAAAGAATAGCTATTCAGCGACAAGAACCCACCTAGGCGGATCAAAAGAAGAAATTTGAAAACAGATAATCTATCTGACCAGCGGTGGCTCCGGCGCCGGCGTTGCAAGCAGCCTCTCTAATGCCCCGGTAATCAATAGACGAGGTCCCATGTATAAACTTCCCGACGTTCTTGACATTGACCCGACCCGAAGAAGAATTGAAATCGTCGGGGCGAACGTGTAGACAGGTCAAGGAAGACACTAAAACATATCGAAGAATCCGCCATCAGCACAAAGAAATTGGTGTTTCGATCGGCCGATCAAAATCGATCAAAATCGATTCCACACTTTGTCTTCTCCGAAGACGAAGATATCGCTTTTTTCCCCTTTTCCCCGTTTCAGCGTATATGAGATGTATCATTTGTCTCTATACGCTGAAACGTATCAAATGTAAAAAGGCTATTTTTGTTTTTGTTTTTTTTATTAATTTTATATTTAATGAAACCCACAAAATATCACCATTACACATGCCCTTACCTTACATTGTCTTCTAATATCTTCTAACAAGTCTAACAATAGTTTCTTCCTAATTTCACGAATTGTCTTATTGAAAAATTCACTCAAATTATTTAAATATCATTGCAGCAAAAACCAATCTTAAAGAATGTCCAAAACTATGTCTGTGGATTAGTTTTGAGCAGCGAATCTTAAGCTCTTTGGTTACACTGCCTTAATGCTTCCAAAATATTGTTGTAATTTTCCATTGTGTAACTATTTGCAATTTTCCAGAATAGTCTTTCAATTTACATATCATAATTATCTCTTCCAATTTTCTAGAATATGTCTTATCACATATTCTATGTTCAGCTTGTGAAGCCGAGTTTGTACAACTTTTACTAAACTTTTTACAAGGGAAAAACAAAATAGATGTTAGTAGTGTAGCGATAACAAAAACAGATATATGAAAACCAATTCAATATGTAGTAAAACAAATCAAACACATGAATCAAACAATTACCTTTTGTTTATTGAAATTATTGTATACTCGTTGTAAGAGTGAGAAGTTAATTAACAGAGATTAAAATGGTTTATAGAATCTAATAAATCATTTAACGACAAAGTAAATTTAGCGTATTTAACAAAATTTGGATTATAATAAAAGTTAGAAATTTAAAATGTTTAAATCAAAATTAATGGTTCTTTTTTTTTTCTTTTGGTAGGAAAATTATTGGTTCTTTTAAAAAGGTAAATGATTTTTTTTTAATTTTCTTTATATTTTTTTCATTATAAAATGTATTGCAGGGCTGATTTGTATGGTGTGAAGATTTAAACGTGAGTTTGGGGTTTTCTTGCTTCATAAAACTAATACCAATCTATATACTGTGTTATCTTGTTAAAGAATACACAAGGCATGACCCAAAGGTTATCTTGGACCTGAAGGGTAATCGTTTTCGATATGGGAATGGGAATTTGGGATGAGCCAATCAGTGCCAGCTTGAGGATAGAGTTGATAATTGAAAGAATGAGTCGGCATATCTTCCTTTTGCCACTCTTCCCATCTCTCAGCTAAACCATCTCCTTCTAGCATTCTCACCACTTCTGCCATCCTGGGACGTTCCAGTGCAGAACTTTGAGTGCAGAGCAGAGCCATTTGGATTAGCTGCTCTACTTCTTCGTCCACATAGTCTCCTTCAAGCTCTGCATCCACAAGGCTTTCCAACTTCTTCTCTTTCAAAACCTCTTTCACCTTTAAAACCAATCTTCATTGTAAAACTGACAATCTCAGAATCAAGAAAATGATTGGGAAATCGTTAAAACTTACCCAGTCGAGTAACATGATATCATCATCATTTGCAAGGCGAGCAAGATCAAAAGCTTTCTGTCCAGTGATGAGCTCGAGAAGCATGACCCCGTAACCAAAAACATCAGTTTTCTCGGAAGATTTTCCTGTTGAAAGGTACTCAGGGGCTATGTGGCCAATGGTACCGCGAACAGCAGTTGTCACATGGGAGTCGTTATAATTCATTAATTTTGCTAGTCCAAAATCTCCAACAACTGCTTCAAACTCTTCATCTAGCAATATATTCGCAGCTTTCACGTCTCGGTGAATGATTTTTTGGTCACAGTGATCATGTAAATACGCAAGTCCCCTTGCTGATCCCAAAGCAATATGCTTTCTTTTTGGCCAATCAAGTGCTAGATTGCCTTCAGGACGTTCTAAACAAGAAAAATCAAAGATAAGATACTTACAAAAGCTGACCCAAACAGTATTGGTTTTGGCTGCTAAGATGTTATAATGCCATCAAAGTAAAAGTTAAAAGGAACAATAACTTTTAGAACAAATAATGAGGTACCTCTTAAGCAAGAAGCAACACTTCCATTAGCCATGTAGGGATAAACAAGTAATCTTTCAGTTGGAGTCATGCAAAAGCCACGAAGCCGAAGCAAATTCCTATGAACAGCCATACTGATCATCTCAACCTCGGTTTGGAACTGCAGTTCGCCACCCTTGGTACGTTCTTCTTTTAGCCTTTTTACAGCCACTAGAGAGCCATCGGCTAAACGTCCTTTATACACTTTACCAAAACCGCCTCTACCCAATACATTTTTATTGCTAAAGTTATCTGTAGCAACTAACAGTTCGCGCAAGGAAAACCTTCTGAGTTGTCCTAAATGAACCTCTGGGTCTTCTTCAGCTGCAAAATATGGTTCACCAAAACAGATAGAAATAAGCCAAAGAAGCCTCAACGGGTACATAGATGAAGACAGTTGACTAACCAGGGACATCAAAAAAGTTGTCATGTGGTTTTCTTCTCAGCCACCAAACAACCGCAATGGCTGGAACAGCAAATAGAAGTGCTGCACCTGCAGCAACTCCCCCTGCTATTGCTGCAGTCATTGGTGTCCCTGAGAGTACAAGCACAAAAAAAAAAAGGAAATCATTCGTAATTGTGCGATACATTGAAGAGCTTTTGGGGGAAATTTGTTGATTCAGCAACCAAGTGCAATGTATGAGCTAATGTGAAAGAGATAATACATTTTTCACATCAAAGGGCTTGTCAAGTAGATCTCCGTGTCTCATGTTACCCAGATATTGTCCACTAACACTACTTTTTCTTAGAGCGTCCATTTAACCCTTCTTTTATACTATAGCAAACAAGCAAGTTCACACTTGTTTCATTTTATTTTCCAAATTAGCAATGTCCATGATTAAGCTCTATGTAAAACTTGTCTTTTTTCGACACCAATGAATGGATAATGATTACAACTCTAGTAAAAAGAAAGCGTTTTTCAATGCCAAAAATATTGATCTTTGTAAAGACATGTAATAGTCAACCAAATACATAACCCCTATACACGTTTCCACATTCGAGTATGCATCCATAAATAAATAGTGGTCTAGTGTCATACCACTAAAAGTAACTTTTCTAAACAAACTTTTTGTGCCAACCAGAACGCTACGCATAAATGTGTGCGTGCATGCAAAGGGGAATATTTGGTCAAATAAAATGTGAAAGGGCCATACTTTAGGAGCACTCAGCTATTAAATGTAAGAAAGTAGAAGGAAAGTAGAAAATGTAAAACATAAAACATAAAACAACCAACAAGAAACACATCGAAAATGAATGACATAAGATGAAAACCTGAAGATGGTGGTGGTGGAGAGGCAGGAGGAGGCGGAGGTGGAGGAAGTTGCCTAAAAAAATTATTTTTATAACTGCAGATAACTTTCAGACAGTTAGTAGTAATTTATTCTAACCACACCATCAAGAATAAAATTAGGAACAATAAGGAAAACCTGATAGGTGTGAACAGCAAAAAGGAACCATTAACAGGAATATCACCAGTGAGCCGATTGTTTGAGATATCCCTGCATTCAGGATGATATAAATTTTGTCACAACATATGTTAAACAATGAAGAGAATAATTCAGGAGAGACAAAGTTACACTCACAGAACTTGCAGCTGCACAGCAGTCAAAGACCTTGGAATTTCTCCAGATAAGCTATTGTTATTGAGACGCCTAACCACATGTAGTAGAATACCATGTCATTGAGATTAACCACTAAAGAGTTAAAAACGACAAGCATCCAGCAAAATACGAAATTATAAAAATTATAGAAAATAACGAAGCTCTGTTTTGAAATCCTAATAGTGCAGAGCTTTTAGCGCAAGAACTGATTTTTTTTCATTTTATTGAATTTTGTACAATTACATACTTAACTACTTCTGAAACACTAACGCTACACATGCACACTGAAGTTTCTGATCTTAGGAGATCTGCCTGTCTCTCTTCCGGTAGGACCAGCCTAGGGTTCTATCAAAGACTAAGGCAAGATACTATCAAAGACTCTTTTACAGGAACAGACCAATGACATGTGACTAAATTCATCAATGCAATAGCGTCCATTGAGGAACACAATGTGACAGATGAACAAAAGGTGTATGGTCACATGGTCAATTAGGGTGAATTCTTTATGTGGTGATATAAAATATTCCATGGGTAATTTATTCTAAAAATATTGGAATTCTTCTCCTCGACTCACTAATTTATCACAAATGTGGGATAGTAAGAGAAGGCTGCCTGTAATAGCCCTCTCTCTGAAATAAGTACCATATACCATGACCTTCATTAAGGTCCAAAAACGTAAACAATAAAGATGTGTATTGAAGCTTCGAAGTAAAGAATCAGAGTACATACAAGAATTTGAGTTTCTTTAGTTTGCCAAGAGATGATGGGATTGGACCACTTATTTTGTTTGAGTAAAGATCCAAGCTCACTAGTTCCCCCAAGTCTCCAAGCTCTTCAGGTATTTCCCCAGTAATGTTATTGCCATAAAGCTCCCTGTCATTAGGCTTTGCTTAGTTATATTTTTGATTCAAGAGTTCTTAAATAGAAATCTCTAATACTACTTTACCAGAAATTCAGTTACATAAAACATAATGCACTATGTAACAAACAAGATACCCAGTTATTTTGAAAACTAAAACAATCTTAGAAAGCTAAGACACATGAAAGTCGAAACAATATTTGGTATGCAAATCAAATCGATATAATTTCTATAAAACTTTTGCAGCGGGAACAAAACAATATAGGGTTGAGATCACCAATAGAAAATTTCCAGATCCAATATCCCCAGTAACTCATCTAGTTGACTATAGGAGAACATTTGACATAGAGAACTCAAAGAAGAAAAATGTCTTTCATAATGCCATGGTTCTAAGTCACCATCTATTCACTCTCAATGACGATTGTGAAGGAATCCAGTAACAAAACTCAAAAAGCCTAAATAAAAATATCTAAATAGCACTAATTAATCATTATCAACACATCAAAAAATTAATTTGAAAAAAATCTAAGTGATCTTTTTTGATCTCATATGCATCAACCACAGGAACGCAAGCAAATTTACAACTGGAAAGTTCTCCAAACAGAAATAATGTCAGTATTCTGGACATCTAGCGTATGTCACAGGTGCTTTGAACAAACAAGCTGAAGCATATACAAAATAAATTCAATTCCATCCTAAATTGCGGAAGTATAAATTAAGAGAGAGTAATCAGATAAAAACTAAGATGTTAAAAAACAGAAATCCTGTAAAATTGGACGGATTTTGAAGAAGAGATAGCTTACAAGTACTGCAACTTTGAAAGCTGGCCAAGTTCTGGCACCAATTTTCCAGATAGTTTTGCACTCCCTAAGTCACTGAGCAAACATTAAGCAGTAAATACCAAAGGCTTGCATCATTCATTCTAATAAATAACGAGGGAGAGAGAGAGAGAGAGAGAGAGAGAGAGAAACTTACAGACGAATAACTTGATTATCAGGATTGCAAGTTACATGAAACCATGTACATGGTGTAACAAGAGTAGCATCCCAGCTTTGGAGTACATTGTTTGCATCAGTAGATGATAAACTGTTTCTCAGCTGAGTTAAAGCATCACCTGTATTATTCAAAACAACATGCATAAATTTTTGATGCAGTCACATAGTATAATACAATACAAGGCAACTGAAATTTTCCAATCAAACAAACACCAAATCTTTTAAAACCTAAGTGATCACCAATGGCACTAATCGTTTGTAGCTATTCTTGCTCTGTACAAACAAATAAAGGAAAAGGAAAGGACTTTTCAAGACAAAAGTAGAAGACGACGAACCTTCGGTGTTTCCGGCGACTCGGAGAGTTAAATCGAAAAGAAGAATCAGCCAAACGAAGCAAAGGTGTGATCTTTGTTCCATTTTTCAACTTGTCAGAGTAAAAGCAAAGCCATAAGAGAATGACCTAGCAAGGTTTTTGAACCCATGGATTCATTCACCGTTGACGAAAAATTGAAATGATAGAAAGCTATTCTTGTACGCGTATTAGACATTTGACCAGTTTTTCTAAAGAACCTAAAATCTGATTCCTGACGAGACAACAAAAAGTCAGGAAATTTCCGATTGATGATCGTGGACCCCATTTTAACCAAGGAAACGAGAAGACTGGAACAGAGTAAAGACTCACGGCGAGAGAGCCACACACACAAAATAAAAAAACATGGTGCTTAATTTTTTTTTTGTCGTTATTAGAGAAAATGGTCAATTTCCCACCAATTGTTTCTCATATTTTATACACGGAACTATGACTGATGCCTATAACTACATGAACTATTTATAATTTTGAATTTATTACATAAACTATTAAAATAATGCTTAAACCTACAAATACACAAACACCATTATTGTTCCGTTAGTTTAAAGATTAACATAAGGGGAAAACGGCCGATTCTCTCACAACCTATATTGTTTTTGATATTTTATACACGAACTTTGATTCATGCTTATAACTACATGAACTATTTATTATTTTGAATATACCACATAAACTTTCAAATTAATATTTAAACCTACAAATACACAAACGTCGTTAATGTTCTGTTAGTTGGATGATTAAAATAACACATTAATAATCCATATATTATTTTAATCATCGAACTAACAGAAATAGATGCCAACAATTGAAAATAAAAATAGATGCCCGATTTAATAAATGCCAACCATTGAAATTCATTCGGGTCATTACTGATAATGATTTTGAGAATAAAAAAAAATATTTGAATACCTGAATATCTAAAAATATCAAAATATCTAAAAAGACTTGAATTTTTATCCACTATTTCAGTTCAGCTCTAATTCAGATATTCGGTTCCAGATATTTTTCTCAAGCCTATGAGAGAGGTCGGTTATGTTATTTTGATATTAGTTTGTTTTTGTTTTTGGAACTGTTAATTTTTTTTTCAACAATTTGATCGAAAAGTCCAATTTTATAACCTAGAGCGTACTTGCTAAAATTCCCTTATAATATACCAAACTGTAGTAGGGAGGGTTCGAACGCATGATGTCTGAGTCATTACCTAGATCATCCTAACCACCAGACTGAGAAGAACTTGGCTTGTAACTGTTAATTGGTTTTCTAATTTTAATTATATATATATTTAAAATTTTGAAAATCAATTGTTAGCGTTTATTATACCCGCCAAATGAATGATGTAGATTAAGTCATTACACATCACCAATCCACGTGTTATTTTAATCATGGAAGTGACGGAAAATAAACGACGTTTGTGTATTTGTAGGTTTAAGCATTAATTTGAAAGTTTATGTAGTATATTCAAAATTATAAATAGTTCATGTAGTTATAAGCATGGATCATAGTTTGTGCATAAAATATCAAAAACAATAAAGTTTATGGAGGAATCGGCCGTTTTTCCCTTATGATAATATTTAAACTAACGGAACAGTAACAATGTTTGTGTATTTGTAGGTTTAAGCATTATTTTAAAATTTTATGTAGTAAATTCAAAATTATAGATAGTTCATGTAGTTATAGGCATGAGTCATAGTTCCGTGTATAAAATATCAAAAGCAATATAGTTCATGGGGGAATTGACCATTTTCCCGTCGTTATTATGCCCAAAAATAGGCCTGGTTTTAAAACATAATTATATAGATAGAAAAGAAAAACTCATACACAATAGCGGTGGCATAGAGGCCACATAATACAATTTGATGATGTTCCACGTGTCGACGTTGACGGTAATAGCATCATGAAAATGCCGATGAGAAGACGAAGAAACATCACCGAACTTCGCCGCACGTCTCCTCTACAACGTCACATCCATCCATCAATCCTCTCCTATCGGATAAAGAAAAACCCAAAAAAATCATTGTTGGCTCCACCGCAAGATCTAGACTTGAAGAATCTTCAGCGCCTAAGAAAATAATTATAGTTTCCGAAATTTGGTCCACCTTTCCTTCAAGGTGGTGAGCAACCGAAGAATCACTCTTCAAAAGCATAAGAACCTATGAGAAAAAAATGGCTAGACGGCTTCCGTTGGAGATAATGTGGGAGAACTATGATCGAGCTCCGATGAGAATGTTGAAAACCAAACCAAAAAGAATCGGACTGTAAAGACTACCTTAACCAAAAACTTAAAAACAAAAACAAATTTAAAATCTAGATCTGAAATTAAGAAGGACAACAACCGACACACAATCTGATACAAAACCGAAGAGAAATGTCAGAGATAAAAAACTGGCGAAACCCGGGAGAAGAAACCGACAAAAGCACCGGGAGAAACCAAGGTCGATTAAAGTTGAAAATAAAAATGTTTGATCGGCGTCGAAGGACCCGACAAAGAACTTCTATCGTATACACGAAGGAGAGAGATTATAAAGAGAAAATCCAAAGGAACATGCAAAGATATCAAAAGAAGAAAAAACAAAAGAGAAAGGAAAAGAGAAAGAAAGAGGATGATGAAAAAATATGAGAGGTGAAATTTACATAACCATGGCTACAAATTTTGATTTGCATCCTATAATCCAACCAAAGAAAAGAAAAAAAAGCAAAAGAGAAATGATAGAGGAAAAGCAAGCGGCGGAACCAGAGTTGAAGTAGCTTCCGTCCGCCGGTCAGAGAAACTTATTGGTGGTGACTTAGGCGGAGGTGCTATGTATATAGATCAGGAAATTCTTTTTGTCAAAATTATTCAATCGAATATAGGTTAATATATGAAGGTGCTTAATTTGAGGGGTTAAATTTTTGAGTGCTCTCTATTGTTAAAAGAAATTCTTTCGTATTCTTTTCTAGTCTTTATATTATTTTCTCAATAAGTGATTGTGTTATTTCCAAATTGATCTTGTATTAAAAAATAAAAATAAATAATAAATAATAAATAACTTTAAATGGATTCACCAACGTGGTTTTTTCTTACGGACATAATGAGCTTCAACGCTTACACTAATCAACATCAACTTTTTCTTCTTTTTACCTCCAAAGCTTACTAAAAACTTAACACTCAGCTCAAGTATCATCTTCATCTTTTTCATACATTTTTGAAAACCAACTAGCATCTCAACTCAAAGCTCAGCTCACAACAACCTCAACCATTTAGTTAGTTTATAAGTTTTTGAGATCTAATTTGCATTTAGAGATTCAAATATTGAGTTTTTAGTATATAAGGTTAGGATATATTGTACAATGGGTTTTAATTTGCATGTGATGAATCTTATGATGATTTGTGATTTTTGAAAATTTTGGTATGATATTGAAGACGATGTATTACTTAGTAACATTGGTAGTACTGAAGAAAAATAGGATAGCCTGATAACATTGGTATTATTGATGAAAATGTAATACTGGTATTATTAGTAACATTTGGTTTTACTAAAGAAAACACTAGAATAGCGTGGTAACAATGATATTGTTAAGAAATTACATGCAATTTTTAATGTAAATTTTATATTATTTTTTAGGCTAGTATGAGCAAACATCCTACAGTTGTACAATTTGAGTATGAAAGATATTATAAGAACGTTGGAGATAATTGTAATCTCAAGAGATTGCCTTCACATTGTGCTTATGAAGAAAAAAAAAAATTTACTCGTCTTTAGTCGATAGTATATGCAATGAGCTTGTAGTAGATAAATCTACGACGAACCTAAGATTGAGCTTCATTCCCCCCTCCATCAGAGCTAGCTCTAAGGGTTTCTAATTATATTAGATAAACATAGAAGTGTACAATTGAAAAACCAAAAAAAAATTGGTTTCTCCCTTTGGAGCTTAGGTCCTTCTGTCTGAAAAAAGAGTCTTTCATCTTAATCAGAGTAGAGTCTTGATTAAAATATCCGCCTTTTTCTACAGAGTCGTCGCGTTTTGACGATCATTATTCTCTACTTTCTTGATCTTTTGCGGTGGTTAGGGTTTCGTATTTTTGCAAATTTGTGATGCCTTCAGCCATGGATAAAGAATTGATGGGGTTGTGTCTTGAAGAAGAAGATGAACCGTTCATTCTCCCCAATCTGCCGGAATATAGCTCCAAGGATAGTAACTCCCTCAGTCTAGTTGGTCAACTTTTGAACCCTAATAAACAAAAAGTGTCTAGTTTTATCCTAGACATGTCAAGGAAGTGGCAAAAGGTGGGAAAGGTGCGTGGAGTGGCGCTTTCAAAGGAGAGATTCCAGTTTTATTTTCAACTCAAAACACGACATGGAAGATATCTTAGAGAAAGGCGTTCATACATATAACGATTGGTGTATTGCTCTTGAACCTTGGGGCGAATCCTTGCCAGCTGATTTTTTGCAATTTATCCCAATTTGGGTCCAAATCCGAAATCTCCCCATTAATTACTACCCTTTTTCGGCTATCACAACATTTGGTGAACTAATTGGACAAATCACAAAAGTAGCATTTGAGATCCTACACGAGCCCAAATCAGAGAAAATGTGAGAGTTAAGGTTATATTCAATGTGTCTAAGCCTCTTAGAAAATCGAAAATAGTGATTTTACCATGAGAAGACAAAAATTATGTTTAGTTACAAACGCATCCAAAAGTGTTGCTACAATTATCAAAGACTAAACAACGAGAAGGAGTTTTGTCCTATTCTGATCAAGCAAATACAAGACATAGCAAAGGATTTTCGTGAAAAGAATCAGAGAATTAGGGTTCCTGAATCTCCTATTATTAAACCTACAGACCTTATTTTCGGAGTTTTGTTTGAACATCAAGTGGGTCTTCATCAGGCGACTAGAAAACCTAAAATAGTTGAAGAAGTCTTGGATGAAATGTGTATCTACCTGAGGGCGGCAACTTCGAAGGATAAAAGAATCATGGAGGAGAAAGTGTGCATCTCTGTTCGTAATGCGGAGAATGATCCTTTGGCGAGAAAACTATTATTCGATTGGAAGCTGCCCCGATCATGAACTCATACCTAGACAAGGGGAAATGTTTAGTTTTTGAGTATGACAAGAAAATCACTAACGAGAGCGCTCATGATGAGCTCTTTAATACTGCAAAACTCATGGTTTGTGCAATCAAAGCTGCGGGAAGATTGATGGTAACAGAGACGGAAGATGTGACAATTTATGTGGTCATGCCTGTCAGTGCAAGTAGTATTGTTGACTTAAATCTTGTGGCTTTAATAGCAAAGAGAAAGAAAAAGTTGGGTGTATTGAGAGAATTTTAAAACCCAAGACTCATGTCTTCAAGAACACCATAGGCAGAAAAAGCACAAACCTAATCCCTAAAGGCCTTACTCTTTCAGATGGGATAGTTGGCAGGATGAATCGGTATAACAAATAATATGTTTTTTAAAACGACATGATAAAGGAGGGAAGAAAAGACCACGAGACATGAGTTAATGTTTATTTTTAGAAAAATTTATAATTGGGTTTATGTCTGGATAGATAGGTTGGGTTGTAAATATTTTAGCTTTTGGTGGTCTTATTATCTTTTTTTGAATTAAAAAATTAATATTTAGGAGTATATTAGGCTCATCTTCAATATATGAGAGTAAATAAGCATTTGATCTTAATTTAAGCCATCAACCAAAATATTATCTTTATGACCATGATTGATGATAATTTTTTTTTTCACAACACTTTCTAGATTAATTCATAGGTTCATACTTACAAAGCAAAAACGTATTAATTGGATAAACTCAGTGAGCTAGTAGAGAAAATTGGTCAAAACACTCCGATATTTTTTCGAAAACATGAAAAAAAAATCAAATTTTTCTTGATAGTTTTAAACTATAAATTTTATCCTCCTTTCTCTCGATTAACCCCCACGACAAAGCGAAGGGAGTCACATTGTCAGGTCACATTAGACGCCGATCATCACTTTCGTTCTTTTGTATACAAATCTTACTTTCTATATCTACTTGGTTCTTTCGCTTTCCATATTGAGCAACTTAATTAAAGAAGATGTTGTAGGATTTACAGCTACAAGCGCGAATCTGAAGAATAAACGAAGAAGATGAAGATTATCTTTCGCTTTATCGGTTTATGTTTACTTTATGAACTTGGTTTGTTGCGTTTTATATTTCCGGTTTAGTCTATAATTTCGGTTTATTAAAATGTGAGTGGTTTGCTTGTAAGCCACTAGGAGACAAACTATGTAAATAGGGAGCTGGCTCTTATTCCAGCACTATCAATAATATAACAAACTTTCTCTCTCCAAATATTCTCTGCTCATCTGATCATCATTCCCATTCGATTATGTTCTTCGAGGTGATTCTCTACTCTATAATCACTTCTTGAGCTTAATCATTTATATCTTCTCTTCGGATTTGCGGTGAATCCTTGAGTTGATCTTTATCCTGATATTTCCGGCTTCATTGGTATCAGAGCTTTGTATCCATGGCGGACGCTACTCGACAACAAAGTTTGATGGAGGTGAACAAAAAACTTGAAGATATGCAGCTTCAGATCACCTAGCAAAACGAGGCTCAAAATCGCAAGGTTGATGAGCTGAACTTTACTTTGACAGCTCATAATCGCAAGGTTGATGATCTGAACTCATCACTGACAGCCAACATGAGTGCTCTTCTGGCCCAATATTTTTTGCAAAATCAAAATCCGATGAAGAAACCCATGGATCCTAACACTTCATCTTCTTCGGGAGTGCCAAACAGCGGTCCCTATTCAAATCGACCACCAGATCCGCCATTTACAGATCCTCCAGGTTTCGACCGTTTACGGATGCAAAATAATGAAATGGGTCATGGCAACGTTGATCACTCATCAGATCGTTACCTAAATCAGGCGGGTGGTCTCCGTTCCAGACTCACAGCGGTCGGCTTTTCGGTCTTTGATGGGTCGATGATGAAGGAGTGGCTGTACAAATGTGAGCAGTTCTTTATGATTGATTATACACCACCGGAGCAGAAGGTCCGATTTGCTTCTATGCACTTTGTGGGTAAGGCACTCGAATGACACTGCAACTATGTTACTACCATTCCTGGTGGTTACCCGACGTGGCCAGAGTATATAGTAGCTCTATCTCATCGGTTTAGTGGGTTGTATGATGATTCGTTATCTGAGCTAGTCAGCCTTAAACAGCTGAATGATTCTGTGGAGGATTTCCATGAGAAGTTCGAATCGGCCATGACACATTTAACGTCAATGCCTGCCCAGGCACTGAGTATCTTCCTTACCAACCTAAACCCACACCTTTCCTTACATGTATGTCAATTTGGTGCCACCACAGTTGCAGAGGCAGCCAGATTGGCCAAACTCCATGAACAATACCTCCTCCTATCACCAAATAAACCAAATTGAGCTCCCTTCAGTCCCTTTAATTCTCAAAAATCTTTTTCCCCAAACACACAATACACCACTACCAAACACACTACTCCTATTTACCCAAATCAAAATGCTTCTAAACAACTACCAAATAAGCCATCCTTTAACCCCAAACAATACTCAGAGAAACCTGCTAGGAAGTTTTCTTATGATGAGATGCGGGAACGGAGAAACAAAGGGTTATGCATGTTCTGTGATGAAGCATATACACCCGGACATCATATGAAATACAAGCGTACACAAATCTTTACAATGAAGGTGGAAGATGATACTCCTTCTGATGAAGAGGAGGATAACACAGATTTGTATCCTGATGAGTCTCTTAATACTACAGAGGAAAAGTCTCCTACAATATATGTTAATGCTTTGAATGGTTGCTCCACATTTAACTGTATGAGAGTTGCAGGTTACTGTGGAAAAAGGAAGCTTCAGATATTGATCGATCCGGGCAGTACTCACAACTTCGTTGATCTCACAATGGCTAAAGAACTTGGTTGCTTACTGGAGAAAGTTAAGCCTCTTTCTGTTGCAGCTGCTAATGGAAACAACATGATGTCTACTTTCAGGTGTACAGCTTTTATCTGGAAGGTTCAGGGCTACACCTTTACCACTGAAGTGCGTACCCTTCCTCTCGATTGTTGTGATCTTGTCTTGGGAGTCCAATGGCTTACAACTTTGGGACCAATCTGGTGGGATTTCTCTAATCTCCGCATGGAATTCAAGCTACACGGCACCAATTATGTCTTGCGGGGATTTGTAAAATCGGGTGAAAAACTGGTTAAGGGTGGTAGTTTGAATAAGCTCCTGCTGCAGAATCCACATATAGCAATGCTTAAAGTTCGGGAACTTGGTGATGCTGATTACGATAATTCACCTATTCACATTGATGCATTGTTCTCTCATATTTCAGCTTCTAGAATTGATGATACTAAGCAACAGGAGTTGCAACCTGTACTTGATTCCTATGCTGATATCTTTGAAATACCAGAAGATCTCCCACCTTTCAGGGATGGTTTCGATCATCAGATCCCATTACTTGCAGGATCTAACCCTGTCAGCCAAAGGCCATATCGATATTCCACTCTGCAGAAGGATGTCATAGAAAATATGGTTCATGAGATGTTGTCTCAGGGGATCATTCAATACAGTACTAGTCCCTATGCCTCACCAATCATTCTCGTTAAAAAGAAGGATGGTTCTTGGCGCCTTTGTATTGATTACAGGGGCTTAAACCAGCAAACTGTTAAAGACAAGTAACCCATTCCCCTTCTTGAAGATTTATTGGATAAATTGGAGGGTCAAAGTATTTCTCTAAGTTGGATCTCAGATCAGGGTTTCATCAGTTAAGGATGTCACCAGATGATGTTTATAAGACGGCATTCAAAACTCACGCGGGCCATTATGAATATCTAGTGATGCCTTTTGGCCTTACAAATGCCCCCTGTACTTTTCAAAGCCTCATGAATCATGTGTTCCAGGAAATCTCACGCAAATTTCTACTGGTCTTCTTTGATGATATCCTAGTTTACAGTTCTGATTGGTATGCTCACTTGTCTCACTTGGCTACTGTATTCTCCATTCTCAGGCAACAGAAGCTTTACCTTAAATCTACTAAGTGTACTTTTAGAGCTACGGTGACTGAATATCTAGGCCACTTTATCTCTGTAGATAGTGTTAGTACTAACCCTGCCAAGATCAACGCAGTAGCACAATGGCCTACTCCAACAAATCAGAAAGAATTGCGTAGCTTTCTTGGATTGGCTAATTATTACCGCAGGTTTATCAAATCCTACAGTATTATTGCCAGACCACTCTCCAATCTGCTTCGAAAAGATGGTTTTTCTTGGTCTCTTGAGGCCTCTACAGCGTTTCAATCACTGAAATCTGCTCTTACTTCAGCTCCCGTGCTCGCCTTGCCCAATTTCTCTGAGACTTTTATAGTTGAAACTGATGCTTCTAACAAGGGAATTGGTGCAGTACTTATGCAGTGTAACCATCCCATTTGTTACATAAGTCGCACATTGGGACCCCGCTATCAGACTTTATCTGTTTACGAAAAAGAGCTCATGGCTGTTGTACATGCGGTTCAAGCTTGGAGTGCATATCTCGCACATAATCACTTCATCATTAAAACGGATCAGAAGAGTCTGAAATTCCTGGTTGATCAGAAAGTCAATACCCCTTTTCAGCATATGTGGCTTGCTAAATTGATGGGATATTCTTTTGAAATTCAATACAAGCACGGGAAGGATAACATTGCAGTCGATGCTCTGTCTAGAGTCACAGGTTCTGCATTGCTTCATATCACTATCTCTAATGTTCATGCGGATTTTTATGACTCTTTACAAGCTTTATGGACGTCGGATGCTTCTCTTGCCACTATTATCAGTGAAATTCAAGCATACCCCAAATCACACCCCGCTTTTACTTTTACTAATTCAGAACTACGACGGAAAGGAAAATTGGTTGTAGGCAATGATGTTGCTGTCAAACTTCATATTTTCAAATGGCTCCATGACTCTGCATTAGAAGGTCATTCTGGTCGTGATGCGACACTACATAGAATCAAATCCTTGTTCTATTGGCCTAAGATGAGCCTTGAGGTTCAGAATTATGTCCGCAATTGTGATATCTGCCAACGCAATAAGTATGAATACGCAGCCAAGCCTGGTTTATTACAACCACTGCAGATACCCGCAGGTGTTTGGGAATCTATTAGCCTTGATTTTATCGAGGGCCTCCCTCCATCTTCAGGCAAACACTGCATCCTGGTTATTGTTGACAGACTGAGCAAATATGCTCATTTCCTCCCTCTGTCACACCCCTACACAGCTTTGGAAGTAGCGCAGTCCTTCCTCGACAATATCTTCAAGCTGCATGGAATGCCGAAGGACATTACCAGTGATAGAGATCCTACTTTCCTCAGTGAAGTTTGGAAGGATCTTTTTCGGGTTTTTGGTATCGATCTACGTTATTCTACGGCCTATCATCCGCAGACCGATGGCCAAACAGAGGTCACTAATAAAACGCTTGAAATATATCTCCGGTGTATGACTTCTGAGGCTCCCAGCACCTGGTCTAAATGGCTTCTTATCGCTGAATGGTGGTACAATACCACATTCCATTCCGCCATTCGTTGCTCACCTTTCGAGATTATGTACGGCCAGCCTCCTCCTACGCATTTACCTTACTTCCCAGGTGAAAGCTCTTCTCAAGCTATTGATCGAAGCTTTAAAAAACGTGAGGAGGTTATTACCATGATCAAGCTTCACATGCTCCGAGCTCAGAATCGCATGCGACAAACTTAGGATTCACATCGCTCCCCTCGTGAATTCAAGATTGGTGATCATGTTTATTTGAAGCTCCAACCTTATCGCCAACATTCTCTTAAGAACAGATCTATTCCTCACAAGCTATCTCCAAGGTTCTATGGTCTATTCTGTGTTATCGACAGAGTTGGCTCTTCTGCTTATAAGCTGGATTTACCAGACACTGCTGCCATTCAGAATGTGTTTCACGTGAGTCAATTGAAGCTTTGTCCTAATCCACCATCGACTTCTCCCATCCTCCCTCAGTACCTGCTTGATCTCGGAACTGCAAAAGAACCTGCCCAGATCCTTGCCAAGAAGATGGTTAAACGTCAAAACTCTGCTGTCACTAAAATTCTGGTCCAATGGCAAGGGGAACCTCCGGACAAAGCTACTTGGGAGTTTTATCAGGACTTCATTGGTAAGTATCCTCATTTCATCCTTGAGGACAAGGATGATCTCAACAACGGGGTACTGCTGTAGGATTTACAGCTACAAGCGCGAATCTGAAGAATAAACGAAGAAGATGAAGATTGTCTTTCGCTTTATCGATTTATGTTTACTTTATGAACTTGGTTTGTTGCGTTTTATATTTCTGGTTTAGTCTTTAATTTCGGTTTATTAAAATGTGAGTGGTTTGCTTGTAAGCCACTAGGAGACAAACTATGTAAATAGAGAGCTGGCTCTTATTCCAGCACTATCAATAATATAACAAACTTTCTCTCTCCAAATATTCTCTGCTCATCTGATCATCATTCTCATTCGATTCTGTTCTTCGAGGTGATTCTCTACTCTATAATCACTTCTTGAGCTTAATCATTTATATCTTCTCTTCGGATTTACGGTGAATCCTTGAGTTGATCTTTATCCTGATATTTCCGGCTTCAGAAGAATTCACCGATCATTGATACGATGCAAGCAATGTCAATAGCAGATGATTCACCGATTGGCCTCCCACATGAAGGTAATTATAGAATTCATAATCACAATCAGCTAAGCTTAATTGGTAAACTTCTTAACCGAGAACAACAAAACATGACGAAGATGATCATGAATATGCCTCGAATCTGGCGATTTCAAAATCGGGTTAAAGGTATCGCCCTTACAAAAGACTAATTCTAGTTTATTTTTCAAACAAAGGTTAATTTACAAATAATGATTAATTTAGGGTTTCAAAATTATGAGGATTGGGGGTTGGTTGTTGTACGGTGAGAAGAAAATCCACCGCCTCCGTTTTTACAAAGTTTTTCAATTTGGATTAGACTACTTAACACTCTGGTGGATTACTTCACTCTTGATACGTTTAAAGTTGTGGCTAATTAAATTGGAGAATCTTAAAAATTGATTTTGACCTGAATTGCTCTCAATTTCATGAATTTGTTAAGGTTAAAATCATGTTTGATATAAATCACCCGATCCGCAAAAGCAGAATAGTTCGTTTACCTACTAGTCAAATATTGTGTGTTGGCGTTGAATTTGAGAGAGTTAGGAAGTGTTGTTTTCATTGTTTGTGTTTAACTCATGAACAAGTGAGGTGTCCTCTGTTATCTATTCCATTAACTCAAGGGAACAACAATGCAAACGAAAACAATTCCACACATTCTCTAGGCAATGAACCCAAGGATCTGGTAACTAATAGCGATATTAACACACAGTCACTTCCAATGCGAGCAAATATAACTTACAAAGTACGTCGTCAATTTTAACTAATTTGAGGACTTTGTTGAATCGTACACCTACTTTGGATGAGACAACTCACTTGCCTGAGCTCCAAGGTTATCTACATACGTTACTTATAGAAAAGGGTGCGAGTACATACCAATCACACCTTTTTCACAACAAGATACATTCTGATATCTCGATGTCGAGGGGAACGTCTCCTGTGAAAACCAAGAAAGCGTATCAGTTGAGGAAAAAAGCCAAAGTTTGCATGTCTACTTCTACTTCTTCACCCAATGATACACAAGGTCTCTCAAGTTTAAAACATCGAACGGATATATAGATACACATGCAAGTAGACATAAAAAAACAAAAAATACATGTTAACGAATCAATAAATCAAGACCTTAGCGCTATGAAGGTAACAACATGTACAATGGATATCTATAAGCCACACAGTTTGTCCCAATGAGTGTACTTAGTTGGAATTTTCAGGGATTGAGGACCATTCTCACAGTTCAACACTTAAAGGAAATACGTGCTATAACCTTTTTTCCTTAATTTCTTCCGTTGCAACAAATCGAAGAGAAAAGGAAAACTTTGTTGTATCGACTATTTTCGGACATTATGTTCCTCATGGAGACGAAGAATTGTAGACCACATGTAGAATCGGTTCAGTTTTGGATGGGTTATGGCAGATCACATATAATAGACCCCACGGTGCTAGGTGGTGTGTTGGCAATTTTCTGGAAGGAATCATAAGAGTTGAATGTACTAGTTGCTGATAATCACGTAATAGACACACATATTAAGATTGGACCCTATTTTCTTTACGTTTCTTTCGTATATGGTGATCATGTTAGACACCTTAGGCACCACATGTGTGATCACTTGGTGCATTTAGGTTCAACTCCTAGATATGAAGCGTTGTTTTTCCCTTTTCGTTCAATGATTAGGGACTATCATCTGCGATAAGTTCCTAGTTCGGGCCACTATTTCTCTTTGGCGGGCATTTAGAACAATATATGGATTGAATGCCGACTTGATCGCAGCTTTGGTAATGATGAATGTTTCTCCTTATTTCCCCGCACCAATACAACATATTTACCAATTATGGATTCCAACCATCATCCCATCCTTACAACATTTGCGGTAGAGAACCATGATTTCCATCGACGGTTTTGCTTTGATAAGAGATGAATATCTAAACCTTGGTCCCATTCTTACATTCCCGAAATTGCTTGTTTTACAGAACAAGTACGGGAAACCATAGGATTAAAGAATTTTATATCAGACTTCTTAAATATCTCTCCTTCACTTTTAGAATTATAGTGAGTTGCGGATGAGAGCATCAAAACAGTCCTTAAGGAGATGGCATCAGCCATTAGCTTGTTATGTTGTGTACCATAGGTTATACTCTCCAATTTTTTGCTTTCATTACCATACTCAAAAACTCTTCCTTTGCCTTTATCTAAAGTTGAAGAGATAATTGGAGTAGGTTTCAATCTAAGGGCCACTTTTGAAACAATGGATCGTGTTCTACAACAACAAGAGTAGATTTTATCCTCTCCACACATAAGGCTCTATCATCCTCATGTGCTAGAGAGGGGTAGCATTGGAATTCATCGGAAACCTCAGGGGTTATCTTGGCCCGACGAGTCACACGATCCAATCTCACTTGTTCTTCTGTTAAAATGCCATACATCAGGTTACTCTCCACCATAATGGGATTATGGCTCTAACGAGACACCTGGTTCTTCTCCCTTAACTCTTTAGCTTTCTCCTTTCTCGCAGCAGTAAGAAGTACGCAGAAATCTTTCTTGTGGTTGAGACGTTGGCAATGGTAGCACCTCTTTTGAATTTTCTCATAGTTAAAAGAGATCTATGTTTTCTCTCTATTAGGCAAGCAAATGATTTTTGTTTTCCTTAAGGGTTTAGAAACATCAAACTGCACCTTCACTCGGACATACTCCCTTGGCTGCGCTTTTGATGGGTCAAAACCACCTCCAAAATCTGTCTCACATTCTCTCCAAGAGCAAATATTGTTGGAACAGTATAATAGTTCACCGAAATTTTTTTAATTTGCACCCCAAATAGGAATGAACTTAAGGTAATCAGCTCTGGGAGGGGGGGGGGGGGGGGGGGGG
>WJSH01002389.1:22459-50403 GCA_009757365.2 Lepidium campestre
AGGGTTACACCTCTTACTATTCCTTATTTTTTTGCCATTTCTTTGGCATATCCATGATCATACTAGACATCTTGTGCTTCCAACGATGTTCAGAGTGTTCATCTTGTTTGAGCATAAACCAGGGAGGTTAGGCATGGTGAAAAGTTCATAATCCTCCTCCAAACTTAGGGACATGAGTTATTTGTCCATAATTGATGACACACTGGAAAAAGAATAAGAAACGGAGAGGTTTTACTATCGGAAAGATTATATCAAGGATAACCGCTGCGCAATACTCAGAAAACGCCGTAAAACTAAGGGGGTATATTGGAGGTATGATTTTAATGGATTTAGAAATTCATATAAAATCATGTGTTATTCGATCATTGATTTTAAAATCCTAATCAAAATTACCCTTTATTGGTTCTATCATTTGTAAATTCTACTTAAAATCACCCCTTATTGGTTGTATCATTTATAAATCTTAATTAAAATTTCCCCTTATTCAATATTACGGATTTGAATATGTATTTGTATTTTTAATAGATTTGATTGTAAATTTCCCTTTAAAATACAAAGACTCAAATCCTTACTCAATACTTGTTATTTTGAGTTGGATTTGCAAAATCCCCTTTATATGATTTTAAAATCAAAGAATTTATAAATCTTAGATGACTTTCTAAATCACACCTTGAATAAAGCCCCCTAAAGCAAAAACTCTATTTTCTTTTAGTTGAAAGACTCCAAAAGAGAAAGAGGGTTTTAGGGGGGTTTATTGGAAGTATGATTTTAATGGATTTATAACTCAAAATCCCCCATTTAATGAGTAATAATTTCTAAATCTATTAAAATACACCCTCCAATAAACTCATCTTAAGCTCTAAAAAGAGGAACTTATTGGTATAGATAGATAATTATAAAGATTTGTGTTCATCAAATTACCTTATTCTAGAATATAAAATATGTCTATCATCCACATCATGTCCTTTACTTGCTGATTTTGGTCCATCAACATATAATGTTTCCATGTTCCAAACATTATCCACATAATCTTTTCGATTCCTAAAGGTTTGTCTATTACTACAATCTTATATACTAATTTTGTTCATTATCTATAATTTTGTCTACTATAACTTGTTTTCTTTATTAAGTCATAAACTATTTAGTTACAAGAACATAAAAAATACATAAGCTATTCATTATGCTACTAACATGTTTTTGAATAAATAAAATTTGCCTATCAATATTAAACTTTGTCTCCAAAATAATATATTCACTTTCTACTTGATTTAATTTGATTGGTTTTTCCATCTTTTATTGTTATTATTATTTAATATTGTCATTCCTTCTCTCTTATATTCTCTCTTCCCAAATGGTTTCTCTTTCTCACTTTTTTTTGCTTTTGAAATTTATTTGTGTCCTCTTTATGTATAAAGGTGTATTTTTAAATGAGAAAAAAGTCAAACAAACCTCCAACTTACCAAAAATGTCAAATTAAACCACAAACTCTCGAACCTCCAAAATAAACATCAAACTTTTTTGTTGACCGCAAAATAAACCTTCAATTTGTCATTGATCATGTCATTTAACCCCGGCGTTAAATTTTTAAACAGAATATAAGGTTCATTCGGTTATTATTAAAATTTGGTTCGGACTGGTTTAGGTTTGGTTCGGTTTTGAAGTTGTATAATATCAATAGATTTGGTTTTAGATTGGTTATTTCACCCGAAATACATGTTTATAATGGTCTATTAGTCTAAATGGTTCGATCGGATAGGTTCGGCTGAGAGTATGGACTTTATGCCATCATGACTTTGGTTATATTTCGAGTTTGGTTAATAATTGAATATGAAGTAACATGTAATTAAGAACTTTTCGGTTATTTGGACACATCCGAAGTTCAAATAGTTTTGGTTATAGACTATAGTTATTTGTTTGGTTAAAAAAATTATATTTTTTTATGGATACTGTATTTTAATGGATTTAATTCCTAATATAAAAAGGACTATTTAGCTCAATATTAAGGAATTAAGAATGAATTAAGTAAATGACAATGAGTTTGTGTAAACAAAGAAAATGACAATAAGAAAAATGAAAAAAATATCAGAATACCCTTGGATGTGATATGTTGGGAGAGAGAAAGGAAAAAGACATATTTAATGTGCTGACGCAACATTTAATGCGTTGTCTCTGCGTTTATTACCCGTTATCACTTATATTATGCAGTAACAAATATATATTATCATGTAACTTATATATTATCTAATAAACACATATTTGATTAGCGTATATGATGTGTATTGACATGTATATTTTCAGCTATCATATTTATTACCAGACAATAAATTTTTCATCTGATAAGTACGTTTATTTTTTTAATGAAAGTTAAAATTCCAATTCATCTTCATAAGATTTAATGTGATGTTTTGACAGTTATTACCCGTTAACACATAAATTATTTGGATAATACATATATTACCTGCTAACGTATTTATTACATGATAAACACATATTTGATTATACATATGCTATGCGTTAACAAATATGTTATCATACATATGTTATGCGTTAACACATATGTTATCTACTAACACATTTATTATATGACAAAAGATTGTCCTATTCGACTTTATCTTCTTCATACGATTTACGCCAACCTGCAACTCTAGATATGGTTGTTGTTGATTTTTTTTTATTTTTTCATTATTTTCTTTTCGGTTTCTGTATATTTGTTACATATATACATAGATTTACCAAAAATCAAAAACAAACACACTCATCATTCCAAGAACATAATTGAGGAAGGAACTCACCACTAAAAAATCTTAATTACATTCATCATCGCCCCATTATCGCAATCTTATTTAGTATTTTTATTCATATAATAGAAAAATTAGAGAAAATCTTCCTCACATTATGTGTCCATTGCTTTAATTTTTTTAATTTCTCGTTTCTTCAATTTTATGTATTTTGTTTACTGTAACAAAAGAAGATGATGAAAGAGAAAGAGAAAGAGTCACATAAGGAGGAGTTAAGTTGACCAAATGTAGGGGTAAAAGAGTCCTAAGATTGATAAACATGAACCTACAATTTTTTCTTTGTTATATACTTAAATATAAAGAAGGAAATTTGGGTAGATAACACAAAACTTTAACTTAATTAGTTATGAGAGTAAGGTTATATCTGAGCATTCTATTCACATTTTATTTCTAACTTTATCCTTATTTCCAACTTATATTATATATAATTTTTCATATGCATTTACTAAATATAATATTAGTTTAAGAAAATACTTCTTCATCAATCTTTCTCTTTCCTCCAAGCGTTGCTTTTTCCCAACCTCTATTATTTTCTAAACTTTTCATTTTCTAACCATTCAAATTTTAAGAAAATATCAAACTTACAATTTTTTTTTTCAATTGATTTTGGGCTACGTTTATGAATTTAAGAATAATAATGTGAGTTTGAGTTTGAGTTTCTTAACACTTGTTTGGATTTGAGTTTTGATTTGAGGTTACCTAGTGATTTTTAGACTTTAAGTTTGAGTTTTGATTTGGAGATTTCTAGTTTCAATAAAGTATAATATCAGATATTGAAAAATCCATGATTCTAAGTATATGTGAAACAAGTATACAAAAATCAAAGCAAAAATGATGAAAAAACGAAATTATCAACAACCACCATATCTAAGGTTGCAGGTCGGTATAAGATCTTATGAAGAAGATGATGATGAATTGACGAGTTTACCCTTAATTAAAAGTAATAAATGTGTTTATCATATAATAAATGTGTTAACAAATAATATATTTGTTAACAGAGAATATATGTGTTAACAGATAATAAATGTGTTGAGGTTGAAGATCACTTCTTCATCCATGGAGCTCAACTTTCTTTATTATTGATCTTATTCCTATGCTTAAGTGTTTTTTGCGATGAGATAATATATGTGTTAGTTAAATAATATATATGTTAACGCATAACATATTCCCTAACAAATATTGTATGTCTTTATCAAATAATATATTAGTTACCGGATAATATACAAAACATATGGGTTCAAACTGTTCAATTTGATTTGTGTTGTCACGCGTGGGTCCCCTGTGTTGGGAGGACTAAACCTGACACTTATTATATGTGTAAGAACATTTTTTACATCTATATATTTATTTATCCGAAAATAGTAAATTTTACCTTTCTCATTTTTGTTCGTCCCACCCTAAGTCTGCTGCGTGGGGTTCGAGCAAGCAAATGGCTAGCAGGGCCGAGGAAGCACAATGAACGGGACGACAGAAGTTCCACAAGACCGGAGATAGATGTTCTTCAAGAAATAGTATTATATGTATTACAATGTTTAACCTCTAACTATTTCATGAATTAGTATAATATATTTATTACCAGATAATAAATGTGTTAATGTTGAAAATATGATTGAATATCACTTTTTCATTCATAGAGTTAGCCTTCCTTTATTATTGATCTTATTCTTATGCTTTAGTGTTTCTTACGATAGGATAATATATATATTAGTAAGATAATATATTAGTTACCGGGTAACTATTTTCTTCAAAAAAATTTGTCGCTTTATCATTTTAACAGTAAATTTTTAACTTAACATATAACATATATATTCACACATACCAGTTATCGAAAAGGAACAATTAATTTCCTGTAATATTTTTAATTATTATTTAACTTAATTGTTATTATTTGATAAGAACTTTCATTGTTTGAGATTGTAACTTAGAGTCTAATTTGAGACAATATCATTATTCTCGAGGAATTAATACACATCATAAATCTTCATCACTTAACTTATATAATATCAGTTAATAACTATATTTACCGTCAAATATGATGTTTAGTCATCCATATAGTTGCTATTAAAGACAAAAAATAATTAAAATATTATTTTAGTTTCAGCTTTTTGTCGATGAGGTAAACAACTTTATATAATACTAATCATTTTTATGTACTTATAAATAGGAGTTTGTAGGTGAAAACTCATTAACTAAAAATAATCATTAAATATTGATTTGTAGGGATAATATTGTATTTAACAAACAAACATATAGTTAGTTACTTCATTTACAATTAATTTACAACTAATGTAAGTTATTTTGTTAATTAGTATCTCTATATGTGAATATTTAGCTACTCTATAAAGAAACTCTTTGATATAAAACCAAATTTCCCATATAAGAAAGAAAAAAGAAAAAAATCAGAAACAGAACATTGAAAGCAAATAAATAGTATCATCTCTCTTCACTTTATTGATTCTCCAGCTCCACTTTTCTCTCTCTCGTGATGACAATGGGAGATTCCGACCTCCGTAAACCTACTAATTTCGGTACCGGACCTCTATCTCGACGGCGATCATGGTGTTGTTCTTTCGCAGTGCCTCCAGCGAGTCCTGATGCTCTTTCAGTTTCATCTCGTAATCACATTCCAGGCAAGACGCAGCACCAGAGAGCCAAACAAGGTCCTAAATCGGTTCCTTGCTCACCGCAGAGCTCTAAATCTCCTTTAAACATTGTAGGACGAATCGACCCGCGTCGGATCTTATCACCGGGTCGGGTTTCACCTATTGATTCGGATCCCACAAAGCAAGAGACAACTCACGAAGAAGATGTGGTGGTTTTAGATTTAGTACCAAATCTGCGTTCAGAGAGTTTTCGAGCTCCGAAGATCGAGGTTACTGTCTCAGGTTTGGTTCCTGAAGATTACGATGCTAGGCTGAGTTTAAAGGGGAGAAATGGTGGGGTTTTGGTATTGGAGCTGAGCTCGGAGGTTTTAGCAACGAATTCGAATGTTTTCTCGGCTTTGATTGAGAAGAACAACAAGTGCTCTTCTCCATCTTTAGGATTAAAGAAGAAGACATGCAGGATTGAAGTTTGTGATGTGGAGAATCTTGGTGTTTTTAGGGAAACTGTTGAACTTATGTTCGAGGATAGTAATGGCATTATCAGGAAGCTTATGAAAATGGGTGTCTACAGAGCCATTGATGTACTCGAGGTTCGAAAAAACTCTTCCTTCTTCTTGAATTGAGAGATAGATATATGGGTCTTTGTTATTATTACCATATTTGCTTTAGTTACTATAGCTGATCTTAGTCAAGACTCTGCCTTTTAGCCTCTCTAGCCAAACCCTTGAGCCTTAGATTGTTCTTCAAACCTTAGATATGAAGAACCCTACAATTTAATAGGATGTATTAGAGAACATTGTTGATATAAGTACGCATTTGGGTTTTGTTGCTCTGGTATATTGCGCAATGAGCATTTACTTTAGTTTTCAGTAATAGGCTAGCCTGTGGTTCATGATTTTTATGTCATCTTGCCAATTTAATTAACTATTTTGAGGACACTACCATGTTCTTGTGGAGGCCCAAAAATGTTTGTGCAAGTTACTTACTGCTAAAGTTTTTTTAGATGGAGATACTTGCCGCATTGGTTTTTTTGACATTTCTGGTTATTTTAGTAATCTAGTATTTGTTGTCTTTGAGTATTGATACTGTTGTGTAGATCTTTGATGTTTCTTCTACTCTACGTGTTAGATAAATTCTCTTTTTTTTTCCATAAACAAATCGTAATGATTGGTGGTGCTAATAGATCTACTTGACGACTAATAGGTAGCAGCTGGAATCGAATTTTCAAAAGCTGTCTTCTCATGTCTGAAGTATCTTGAAGCTGTTCCATGGACAGAGGACGAAGAGGAAAAACTAAGGAGAGTTCTTGCAATATATACGTTTGATGATGCTGCAGCCAGCGAAATTATGGCAAGAATTAATTCAAATGAGACAGAAAACTTGCAAGACAGCTTACCGAAGAAACTGGTTTGGTCAATAACTTCCCACAGCGATGTAAATCCTAGAAACGAGATTAAATCTTTAGTGAAAGGACTTCTTTGCAAAAGTTCAGTGTACGAGAAAGAACAGCCAGAGATCAACAAAGAAGACATATATAAAGCAAGCAAACACTGTGTGGATTCATTAGCTGAGCTGTTTGAAGAGGGCAGTCGTAATAGTAGTAACAAAAAAGAAAAGCCATTGATTGAAAGTATTTCAAGGGAGGTGGAGAACATAAATTGGCTGCTGGATATCATGATAGATTGGGAAATAGCAGAAGAATTTGTGGAGATATGGGGAAAGCAAAAAAGACTAGTGGAGATGCATGAGAGGGTGTCGCCAATGGTAAGGTATGAAGTAAGCAGAGTAACAGGAGCAATTTTTATCGCAATGGGGAAAAGGAAAGTGCAATGCAAAGGAGAAGCAAGGACGGAGCTAGTAGAAGCATGGTTCAAGCCAATGTTAATTGATTTTGGGTGGCTACAAAGATGCAAGAAAGGTTTAGACATGAGGGAAGTAGAAGAAGGGATAGGTCAAACACTGTTAACGTTACCAGTAAAGCAACAGTATCAAGTGTTCATGGAATGGTTCAGGTGGTTCTCAAAGAATGGGACTGAGTGTCCTAATCTCAGCAAGGCGTTTCAGATTTGGTGGCGTAGATCATTCCTTAGAGGTGTAGAATCTTCTGCTTGTAGGTAAAACAAATATTTCAAGTTGAAGAGACAATATTTAGGTGTTAGCTTTTTAGACTGAAATCTAATTTGGAGTTCTCTGTACTTGATATGTCTGTATCGGATGTTTTTTTCGAGCTAGTTTAGTAGTTAAGGTCTGATAAAAGCTACAAGTTAAGAAAAAACTCTTTTATTATGCGCTTTTTCAAATATGTTCGACTAGATTAAATTACTTTTAATTATTATATAAATTTAAAAGTTTGAATTTTGTAGTTGGAAAATAGTAATAATAATTTTGCTTAGGTTAAGATCTATCTTAAAATTTCAATATATGAAAATAACAATTTAATATGTAAAAACAAATTTTTGGTCGAGTGTGGTGCAGCGGTAGAGGACTGGCCAAAGTATAGATCACATCTTGATCATATTGATAAGGCATGCAAACGTTTTTGGATGTGCCAAATAAAATTGTTTTTACCTCACGCCAACAAAATTGTAAGAAAGATTGCCACGAGTGTTGTGAAATATAGCAAGTATAACTCTTATCTAGCTTTAGGGGTCCGGTATGGCTAGATGTAACCATTAAGGAATATCGGAGAAAGTAGCTTATATGATACTTTTTATGATTTTGGATCTTATGGCTCTGTGTTTATTTTTTTTGAGTCGTGGTTTATGACATTCCACCTCACCACCTTCTTTTTTTCTCTATTCAGAAGTGTATATTGAACTCTGTTTTGCTATCTCGTTCCACTAATAAAAGTAAGTGACAAAAAAAAATTGAAAGACAATTGCATAGAATTTGTTTTCACTTTTATCTGTCGATATGTTTCTCACGATATAAATAATATACTTTTACTTAAAAAACAAAGAATTTTCGTTAAGAGGATACAAACACAAGAAGGAAGAATTAAAGAACAGAGTTATACGAGTACTAACAGAGTGAAAAGAAATCAGAGAAACCAAATTTTAAAAGTCTCATTTCTGTTTCTTACCTCCAGCGAGAATACGTTGGATTTGGAGACCACGACTAAAGGCTTGGTTAAAGAGAAGTCTGGTTTGAAACTCAGAAACAAAAGGGAACCAAGCGAGTACAGTGACTGGCATGAAGATAACTACTCCCATTATATACTCATAACCTCTACCTAAGGCTTTAACTGATCCCCACATTCCTATACCTTTCATTAACGTTCTTCCAACTTGTGATATCTGAAGTAAAGCCCATCCTGTTGGTAAGAAAGCTAACAGAGATTGCATTATGTCTCCAACTGTTAGTTTTAGAAAATGGAATAACATTCCAACGATGACTACTGATCCGATGAAGAGACATAGCTTTAGAAGTCTGAACATTAGTTGGAAATCGGCGCTGAACTTTTTTCTACCCATTGAGACTATCTTGAGGACTATCATTACTGCTACTATTACGAGCCATGAGAGTCCATAGACTATAATGCTTTGTTGTTTACCCATTCGGCTCTCTTTGGTTAGGTTTAGTTGGTATACGATTCCGTATTGGTAGATGAAGAAGCGTAGTGAGAGGAATATTTCCCAGAACTTTCCGAAGAAGCCGGAGTGAAGTAGATGTTCTTGTTCTTCTTCCCACCATGATTCCCAGCTTTTGTTTGCTGGAACTCCAATTCCTCCTCTGCTGCTAATCCATTTGTTCCAATCATCCCAGTCATCAACTATTTTCTGCCATTCGAATCCTGAGGGATTGAAAAAGAACGGTGCGAATAACCATGAACCAACTAGAAACCAGGTTGAGCCCATCACAAGAGCGTAAGCCATTGAGTCATCTGCTGCTTTTCCGTAAAGTCTGTAACATATCAGTAGCATCATCAGTTCCATTCCTTTCACAAAGTGGCTTCTTGAATACATTCTGTAATTCTCTGCAAATTTCTCGTGCTTCACCACGAATCCACGTCCTGTTGCTCTGTATTTTGCACCACCGTGTAGGATGGTTCGTCCATAGTAATGAACTTTTGTTCCTAGTGAGAATGTGAAGAATACAGGCGCTAACTGTAGCTGCATTATGATTAGATCACACAATGCTGTTCTGAATCCTCTTTCTAGCCCAATTTCCATCACCATTGGTAATGTCATAAGCAAACCCAATTGTACTACGGACTGTGACGCCATTGCAGCCTTGAGAGAACTATCTCCTTTAGCCGCTGCATACTTCACTATTGCCTCCTCCACTCCACTCAATGATAGATAAAGTCTCCCATATAAGAATGCATAAACTGTGAGGACAACGATCTGTGTAATACACAGAATAACTCCGTTAATGTTCTCTAAGCAAATTATGAGTTAATGGTAACCTCAGTGTGACATTTGAAGATCAGAAGTTACCATCGAACTGATGTAGAAGCCTATTGTTGTGAAGTAACAAGACATCATGCGGAAGAAATCAAACCGATGCCCAAGTCTGTAAATATCCCTACTCAATGTTTGCTCCCCGTTACCACAAGCAACCTTGGCTTCAAAGAGAGATATCTGGTTCAAACCAACATCTCTTCCTTTCCCTACTTGGATGTACTCATGATGAGTAATATTACCATGCCTCAGAGTTGAGTTGAAACCTAGATATATACATACATGAATCAATCATAAGAAAAATCATGATGCTCGATACCACGAAAAATCGTGACGCAGACGTATGACTACTTCTATTAATGAAGAAGTTCAGAATCTGACCAGCAAAGATATCCTCGCTAAGATTTATGCCGCTTGAGGCTTTGCTGATACCACCCCGTGTGATGTGGAAGATTCTATCAAAGACATCAGGGTGACCATAGTGAAACCTGACCCTGAAATTCAGAAATCCAATATGTTTGTGTCAGTTATCGATATTGAGAGAAAAAGCTCAAGTTTTTCAGTAAGCAATAATGAGTAGAACGAAATAAGGAAGACCATGACATACTTCAGAGGACTTGCCAGGACTCGCTGACCAATGGTCACAAAGCTTGTTTCTTGATTGGACATAAACCAGGCTAAAGACGAAACACTGCAGATACCATGCCGAAGGGAAACAGAAAAATATCAGCTATCAAAAAGAATGAAGTTCTATACTCAACAAGAACGTAATAACCAAATTATCCCATATACCTGCCAGTAAAAATATGTTCTCTGAAACCAAGAATAGTTGGTGCACGTACTCCATGGTTTTCATTGAATTCCTCGAGCAGGTTCCTCATTTTAAGTGCTTCTTCCAAGTAATGGTCCTATTAATTAGATACTATTGTAAGTAAAAGTCTTCCAACAAGGAATACTCCACTATGTCTGTTGTGAAAACTGCTGGTTGGGGAAAACTAGTTTACCTGATTCATGTCAATAGCCTGGAGAGCTTCTCCTCTTGTAAAAATGAGAGCATGATTCTGGTTTTCAGGTTTTCCTTCTCCTATTTTTGCTGGACCAGGTAGTTTTATCCGATATATTTCCTTTGAAAAGTAACAGATACAAAGTTGTAAATCTTGGAATTCTCGAATAGGACATAGTGTTTAGCTAATCTGTTAAACATTTAAAATAATTAGATAACCTGATCAAGATTGTCAACAGCCTTGATAAGCACCGAGTAGAACACCTTCTGCACTTTTCCTCCATCTCGTTCCTCTACCTCATCAATGTATGCCACACGTAGAGAGGGATTGCTGCAGCATAGTATATGAAAATGTGACTCATCAGGGAACCAACCAATGCATGAAAGAACAATTCCAAATCTCTGTAATCTATTCAGAAACATAGATGGAGGAGGGACTTACTTAACCATTAGGTTCAGAATGTCAGTAGCTCTCCGGTCCCCACTTCGCTTCTGATTTCCATAGTTCTGACAGGTAGCAACATAAGTAAATTTGAGATCTGCTACTGCCTCTAATTGAGCGTACAAGGATCTCTGACTTTTCTTGTCCTCCTCAGTTGGCTCTGTAATGGCTTTGTACCCTGCTAATATTTCTGTAAACAAAAGAAATGTTATAAGTACTTCTTGCAGGATGTTGAACATATTTTCGTTATGGAACTATGAATACTTCACACATTGAACAACTTTGCTTCAGTATTTTGGTAGTAGAATGTAAGAATGATATAATACAGTGAGTTGATAATAAAACTTGTACGTTTCACCTGTATAACAGATTTTAGTTCAATACAATTTAAGTAATCACGCCTCACCTTGTTCATTAGCCATGTCAAGAAAAGCCTGAAGCTTTAGTGCCCGCCTGTAATACATCATTCCTCTAACTGCAATACACAAAAAGCTGTAAGCAACAGAAAACCATATAGCAAAATATAAGTACACATGGAAGGTATAAGTTACCAGTTCTAAACAAAGTTTGTCCCCGCAAGGAAACCCAGTGGCGAAGCTGCAATATATTTTCTTCATTCTCCACAGCAGAACTTTCATCTTTGCAACCAATCCGCTCCAAGAAGTTAGTCCACTCATCTGAAATGGTGGGCCATATAAATTACCAAAAACATCGAGAAGTAACTTAATCCAACAGCAAGAGCTCATCAATAAGACATACCTGGGAAGATCTTCTGCAAATAGTACACAACTGATACACCATCTTCATTTTCCATTTCAAGGTCGTTCTTAGAGTAGACAGTTTCCTCACTATAGTATGGAGTTAGAACACTGTAAATGCAAAAAGACAACTCTAAGGTTATACATAAGGAAGGGCTCCTATCTGTAGTATGAATTAATAATACTGCCCAGTAATATCAACTACATGAATTGTAGACTTTACATTCATTCCAGCCCAAAGAAAAATTAAACGCAAAAAAAAACTGGAAGAGATTGATTCTTTAACTGTAGAGAATTCTAAAGGGAGAATATAGATAGCACATGGTATCATCCAGGAAGCATATATTCTGTTTAAAAATGGTAATAACCGGAGAACAGACCTGAAGGAGAGCATATTTCTGACACGAGGAGCTCGCGGCATATCCATAAATAGCGAATTTGTGAAGAAGGAAATCCTTCTTCTTGCTTCAAGGTTTGTTGGAACATCCATTGCAGATTCTTTGACCGTCAAGAGTAAATGAAGACGTCTTATCTACAACAATGAGTTTAATCATAATGTCAAAAATGGTCTCTAAAATGCAGAATATCAATAAGGATTGTTTAAATATATCATGTTGTAAGCGATATTACTTGTTCATCCCATTGAGCTGTTAACACCGGAGGAAATAGTATAGCAGGTTTTGCGTCAGTACCAGCAAAAAGTTGCCTTCCGGATTCCTTGTTAGTATGCCCAAGTTCTACCAATTCACTGGAGAAAGGTGTCAGTCATCTTTATTGTTATCTATGTGGATACTGTGTATATATATGTGTGTCTATGTACATATTCACATAGGCACTAAATTAACTTTTGAGTTCTGTAACTATAGATATATATATATAGATATATCTTGCAATAAATATATATTCCACTCACCGGTTCTCATTTTTCATCATATCTCGAGTCACTACTTCCAACATATCTTGCAACAGCAGCACCACTGTGTCTCTTTTGGATGGGTCTGCATCTTTCTGCAGCATCATAAGTTAACATAATTATCTAGTATCCCAGATGACAATAAAAGTTCACAAGTTTTTTCACTTCTATCAAAACTTATCCTCAATCGTCTGTTAGTTAAAACTTTACCGCATTAGTACATGAATTAGTAATGAAATGGTATTTTCCACAACTAAGCAAGCACTGAGGTAAGGGTTGAAAACATGAATTCCTACTGAATGTGGCAGACAACTTGGCTTATAATAATAAACAGACCTACAGTTGGGGTTGTATCATCTCTGGCATAAATTGTATCCACAAGCACGAACAATCTTAAATCAATGACAATGTAACACAAGTATGTGATTCACTTACCAAGATTTCGACAAGCTGGACAAATTTTGTGCAAAGAGCAGGTAAAGGAGCCATTCTGAAATTGGAAAGGAAGGAATTCTTTGATATATTGCTCTCCACCTCTTTGATGATGATACCAATAATCCTGTAGTGTTACATCTTTGCTTAGCATCTTCCAAATGAAGTTTAAAACTCAGAAAAGGGAAAGAAATTGAAGCACATATACTATATTTATTTGATGGGTTAAAGAACCAACTATATAAATTAAATAGAGGAATGTTAAAAGAAATGTTATTAGACTAAGTCAGTAAATTAAGCTGAGACATGGTAAAGAATTAAAGAGCCAGTAGTTCAAATGGAAGGGAGCGTGGGTATCCTTGATATTAATGAATTTTTAAGTGCTTCATGTATCATAATCAAGAACTTCTCTAATGAATGAGGAAATACCTTTTTTCATTCTCCCCAATTACCAAAGTATGCAAGACATGTTTGAAAGATTCATAGCATTCAATGACAGCACATTTCATGTATTCATCTGCGCATATGCGCTTCCAAAGGTCAGTATCTTTTGTTCGAAATTGAGCTGCCATATCCAGTGCTATTGGTATCTGTAACAAGAAGAGAGATTTAACAATAAGAAAGCAATTCAATCGGTCTATGTGATGGAAAAAGAAAACCACTAACCTTGCTTGCAAGCAAAAATGGTGGCCACTGAATTAGTTTCAAACTAGGGTCTGAGGTATAAGGAACAAGCAACAGATCCATCTCCCTGAAGCAAACAGTTGGTTTTAAGACATGGAAAATATGGAATACATAGATATGGTTGTATTATTCCTAAGTTATTAACTTGTTACCTATCACTAATGAGATCTTCCTCGCGGAAGCAGCAAATGATTTCATTCCAGAGTTGGGAAAATTTTGCCGCTTCAGTTCTTCTTGCTGCAGTGACCTGCATACAGATAAAATTTAGTATGTTCTTACTCTATAGATATAAAAACCCATCACATGTTTATCACCTCTGCAAATCTTTTTGACAAAGAAAACCCTCTTCTCCTTGTTTTATCAGAGGGAACTAGGTACGTATTAAATGCACCAGGCAATGATTGGAATCTTGACCTTAGCATTCCAAGCGTTCGTATCTGGGAGAACAATACAAATGAGGTTGTGTTACAATATTTTCATGTAGGACGATTATCAATTGCCGCAGTTGTCTCTGTAATCTAATCTATTTTCATAAGGAGATATGCATTTAAACAACAGTCAAATGCACTTCTTAACGAGGATCATAGCTACTGTTAAAAAGATAGATATCAACAATTCTGAAGAAATAGTTTATGAACCAATGCATACGGTAAAGAAGTAAGTAGAATGGATCCAGAAAATATTACCTCTCCCAAACGATCGAAGGCCCCAAGGACACCACCACATATAGTGGAGAAAATGGCATACCAAATTTGAGTGTCCATAAAATAAACCTGAAGCAAAATTAAGGAATCTGAGACATCCATGGACTTGTTATTTAGTATATTTAGAAGTGATTAAGATAATTATACCAGAATCACTGGTAACCAGAGCGACACCACTGCTCCATAGTTGTGCTCAGCTGCATGGAGAGTCAAAACATTTATCGTACTCAAATACTAAAAGTATATTATAGTTCCAAGCAAAAAGCATAAGCAGCTAAGTTACCAGTGGGGAAAAACTCATGCCATTTATATTTTACATGGCGAATGCTCATAATTGCATTAGTTGGCTTCACCAAAAGTTTAACCTGGGAGACAATATAAGAGATAAGTATTGAAGGTGAGTACTATTCTGATAGTTCAAACATCAGGTCACATAACTTTTTACGCAGTGTCATACCTGCAAAAAGTAGCTAAATGCAAACTTGCAACAGAAAAGCAGCAACCAGAAAATTGTATACCTGCAAATTCCAGAGAACATATTAGCACAAAATAATGACTTGTAAACTAATGATCTATATTTCTTTATGTGCGATCAGTTCTTCACTATAACTTTTTTGGCTCCCTAAACTCACTTTATGAGTGCAATTTGACTTTCATGCATCCCTCTTCCCACATATATCCTTGGCTGAAAAGGAATAAAATGGGACACATAAGTATTCAAATAATATATAAGATATTTTCCTTAGGATAGACCATATTCGAAACTTAATCAACCTTTGATATAAACAGAATAAAAAGTTAACTTTCCTCTCAACTTGCATATACATATAAATGACCAACAGTAAAGCAAAATATATCCTGAGTTGCAGATAATCTCGGATTTTCAGAATTCAGAGGTAACATGCCCAAGGGTTTTGCTGACTAAACAGGATAACATTTTCATCCAGGACCAAAAGAAAGGAAAACAAATAAAACCCCGCTTCCATACCTGTGACCACCACAAAAGCAGTCTAAATATATGCCAATCTGAATTCTCGATCCAGCGTCGAAGCATTGGAAAAATGAACATGACAGCTGCCAGCACATTTGGAAGCAAGTACAGTGCTACAGCCATGATGTAAAGTGGAGGAACGCCTTTAACTTGTGGAAGAAATGATAGCCACTTTTTCAACTGCCCAGGAGCAAAAGAGACAGACTGGGCGTAACAAAGGGGTAAAACAACACACCAAGCGAGACTGACAATGATCTTGAGAATATTTCTCAAAACATCTGTAAATTTCCACCTGTGAAAACCTGGGAAGTTTAAGATAACGTCCAGGACACCTAGCATAAAAGCAAGAAACAAGATGACCTTTATGTCCAGGAAAAGTAAAAAAATAATCAATATAGAAGAACTCCAGATAAATAAAATTCTGTCACAGAATAAAGGCAACATACTTTGAAGGAAACGTAGAAAAGCGGCTGTTATAAAGATACTAGAGAGTGCATATAAAACATCCTTGCGTAAGATTTCCCTCAGTTCTACTCGTTCAAATGCAAGAATGACCATTGCCTGTATTGGAAAGCCGAAAGGTCATTTTGACTGGCTCAACTTATACAGAACAATGCTATATCTCGTTCCAGACTTCTAACCTGGAGTGCTAATAGATAGAATGTCCACAGTCGGTCAAAACTGTGATATATGTGCCAAAATGTTCGAGTTTCCGTGAAATTTGATTTGCCTGTGCTTCCCGCTTTTTTTAATGATCCCTTTTTCCCCTATCAATTAATAGAAAATCGAAGGAATACTGATTAGATCAATATGGCCAGGAAAACAGCTAAGTAAAACTACAAGGGACTACCTGTGCCATATCGCGGGTTGATTTGAAAAGATCTCCATCATCACGCATTGGCCAGCCAAGAGAGAAGCAATCCGGAGACCTATATAACAGTAAAGCACAGATGATATAAAATTATTAAAGTGTCCCAAAAAAGTAAGCTTTCAATTTACAGACTTGAGTTCAAAAATACCAGAAATATTCGTTCAGATCATCATAGTTAGACCAATCTGAGTGAGCAGCCTTGCCAGTCGCATTCTTTTTTGCTTCCTAATTCATTAAAAAGTGAACTATGGTGTATACGAGGTCATGAATCTTAAGATGTCATCGAATTATCAGTCAAACACGTACCTTCTGAACTACACGGTAGATTGGTGTAATAACTTTCCGTAGAAAGGCCTCATTATCTCCTCCGTAAGAAGGCTTAATATTTTCTCCAGTAACGATGCTCACATTTCCAGCCAAGAGACCATGGAGTTCATAAGCCATCTGAGCATAATTGAGAGATAAATTTTCATATACTCTTATGTTTAACCGATGATGTCAGCCTAAACACACCAACAAAAAGGTAAATGGAAAAACTTGAATGTATTACTTACATTGTGGAAAATGTAGCATAAGCATTCTGGCATGAAGCGAATATTTGCAGCTTCACCCCAGATGAGAAGATACAAGCCCATGTAGAGTATTTTCCGCTGTTGTATATCTTGAGCACTTTGAGGTAGCCTTTGCACATAAAAAAGTGAGTTTTGATAAGAGTATGAACATCATTCAAACACATTTCCCATCCAAGCCACTTATAAAGAAATTGTTGCCTTTTACCTTAAACTGTGTTTACGTCCTAAAAATTTGCACCAATTCTTGTAATTCTTAAAGAGCTTTGTCATGATGGCATCAAAGGCTCTGTCATCGAGCTGCATTTAAAGATTAAACAGATGAAGAATTCGTTTCTAAAAGGATAAGTGTTTAATAGATATAGATAGACACTGAATTGATGGAACATTGAGATAATGCTTTGTTTTTCTATCAGCATTGGACAATTCTGTTTAAGGGTCCTGGAAAACAAACCCCTTGATTTAAACGAATAACAGTTTATGGTGTTGTTGACAAGGTCTCTGAACTTTAATTAGACCATATCCAAAGCTCAATTACCCACTTCTAATCCCAAGAGTGTCAGAGGGTTTCAAAGCACATACCGGAATGCTATATAAGTTAACAAGCAAATTTATCAAAGGTACCTTGTTCAGAGGTTCTGGCTTGGGAGTCAACCTTATGTGATTATCAGCAAGTAAACAAACCAGATGCTCCCTTTGATTTCTGACGTTGTCTCTCTGTAAAATAAAAAAGTAGAAAGTGAGAAATATGTCTCACTAGTTTAACGTCTTGTTACGCTTTTCCGATAAACAACTTGCCTGGAATCCAAACATAGCTCTTAACCAGTCAAGAAGATCCAGATTTCCGGATTTTTTGCGGTGCTGCTCAAATTCAGTTGGCCAGTTCAATCCACGAGTGTTCCCCAAGGCTGCTACGGAAGCTTTGACCTAGTCATTAAACAGCATTAGAGGAAGGCATATATCAAAAGAGAGAGACAGTTAGATTAAACAGTCGGAAGAATCATTCAAATCGTATATACCTCCTCAAGCTGCATAACAGACTGCGACGTCCCAGCAGAATCTAGTGGAAGAATGTTGTACGGTGCATATATTTCGTTCTTTTCTTGGACATCTCTAGCAGCTGCAATAATCTACTCAGAAACACATGAAAATTTTCAAACTCCCGTCTCAGTTACCTAAATAAGGAACGTTTTAGTAGCTGTCCTGGTTGCTTTCAAGAAAAAGACTTTGGACACAAACCTCAGGAGCTACTGCTTCAACTTTCTCGTTCTTGTTTACTGCCATGAGCACTTCAAAGAGGACTCCAGCCGTCTGGTATGCTTTACCGAGCTGAGCTCTGCGAGATGTTGAATCACAAATTGCGCCAGAATAAGAATATTTTAATCGCTATACCCTCAAAGTAGCCGTAATCCTAATACACCAGCATGACCGAAGTTTGGAAAATATGTGTGTTTATATGCAAAGAAAAAACCATCGCACCTGTCAGCTTGATCCCCTTGGTCAAGTGCCCTGACATAGTGTTCATAATATTGTTGATAGTAGCTCTCAACTTCCCGTCCATCGGTTTTCTTCACCCTAGAAGCAAGACTCGAAGCATTGTCCTGTGTCGTTAAAAAATTGTTACTAGATCTATTAATGCCAAAAGTAAGTGTCATTTTTCATTTATTTCAAATGTGCATCTTCAATGTAAATGCCCGTATGACTATTTACTGTGTGCAATTAAAAGATAGAATACTAAGAGATGATTACCCTTTCTAATCTTTGAAAAAGAAGTGTCTTGAACTGCCTCACACCTCGGCCACTAGAGCTTGGATCCAACCTATGAGCTTTCTCAAATGCATAGAATCGACCTGTATACAAAGACAGGGAAATTTAAGTGAAATTGAGGTAGTTGGGCTTTATTCTAGAAGCAAAAGATAAAGAAACACAAATTCATACAGAGATAGGAAACACGAGGTCGCTCATGTTCAATCTCAGCAGCAACACGCAATATAGGGGCAATGGTGCCAAGGGAGGCCGGAACCACCTCATGGTCAAAAACTTCAATCGAAACTGTTGTGGCGGCACTACGAGATGGCCGCCTCATTAGCCCCTGAGGGCCAGAGTCTTGAGATGCACTGCTTTGAGCCATCTCTCCCTGTAAGAAGCATCGAATTAAAATGATTCCGAGAGTTTCAGTCAAATAAAAACAAAAATCGAAGGATTTAGTAGACCAAAAACAGCGTAAATGTTAAGAGATTGAGATGCTACGTATGGATTTTACGTATACAACAATTTGATTAGCACAATAGGTTGCAAGCTATTGAAATTCCGTTTAATTTCTCGATTACTCTCTGCAACCAAACAATATCTGAAGAACATGCACAGTCAAAATGAAGCTCGAGCGAGGAGAATTGAAATCCAGAAGACAACAAACACAAGAATATTTCAAGGAAACTCAAACGACATGAAAAATCTCTGCATCGAAACCATACGAAAAACAAAAGGCCCTCATGAAAAATTACGAAATAAATGCACAAAATCAAAATGAAGCTGATGCAATCGAGAAGAAAACAAAGAAAATCGGAAATTAGACATTCGGTTCAATGTTCTCGTCACATTTCGAAAACAAACAAATCACGGAAGCTGAAATCGGCAGAAAAAATTCTGCATCTTACGCAAAAAACAAAAATGAGAAACTCACGTTGCATTCGCAGAGATTCTAGATCTCCTTCCCTGAAAACCAAAAAACAAAAGGAATCATGAGAAGCAATCGAACGATATATAAATAAAACCTGGAAATTAATCACAGAGGAAGGGGATTCACCAACTGAAGCAGAGACGAGGTGAAAATTTTTCGCGTCGGACATGAATTCACAGAGAGAAATATGAAAGCGAAATTACAAGAGGAAGAAGAAGAAGAAGAAGAAGAAGAAGAAAGAGAAAGAAATCAAAAATGGGGTTGAGCTGTTTGTTTTACGGTTTTAAGAGAGAGGAAAGGAGGGAAATGAGAGAATATTTGTTCAGTTAGGAAAGAGAGGGAGATAGTAATGACACGTGGCAGATGATGATTGGGTATCAAATATGGCTTTCTTGTACACATACTGACGTTGAAAATTTTGCGAGCGATTCTTATGTTTTTCACAATTGGACCTCCGTTTCTTTCTCTCTTTTTTTCTCTGTTATTATTTCCAATTTTGAAAAGTATATATATATAGTCATATATTAACATTTAACTCTCGCGACCAAAATAACGAATAACGAATTGCAGTTGATATAATCCGCTGGGGCAACATGATTAATAATTAATGTCAAATATATGTTTTCTTTAAATAGGGTTAGATATATATTTGATGGGGTCACAAATAATTTATTAATAGTGTTAAAATAATTTTTGTAACAAAATATTTTTAAAAATTTTTAAAATTATGGGTGTCAAGTGACACCCCTCTTGCTTCACTAGTTCCACCCCTAACAACAACATACTCGCAAGTTCACATCACTCTTCCTTTCACACCGGTTATTTATTGTGACAATTTTGATGCCACATATCTTTTTGCAAATCCAGTATTTTACTCACGCATGAAACACATTGCCTTGGATTATCACTTTGTGCGAGATAACATACGTTATGCTTTACGTGTTGCTTATATCTTCACAAAACATCAGCTAGTTGATGTTCTTACCAAGCCATTATATATATATTGTGTACTCTTAATCTGATGAAATTATTAAGCCTCCAAACATACAACCACATGAAGTAACACTATTACACTGAATATCAGTTTGTGATCTGAATATAACCTTCCAAAAGATAACTATCAACAGACAAGAAACTTATATACACTTAAACCAACACGCATCCTAAGTCAATATGCTCCAAAAACCTGCATCACACAGTTGGTCAAGGCTGTATGTCGTGACAGCTTATATATGTTCATATCCTTCATATTTACATACCTACTTCGATTGCACCACCATCACAAATCAGGTTAGTTAAATCTCCCTCGTTTATTGGGAGAAGTAGTCTCATCTTCAAACCATTGCTTACGATTGGAGCATTCCCCTATCTCCATGTATTGTAATGGGTTCCACTGGGCAATTTCCACGGTTTGTTTCACAGTAAAGGCAACCGATTTAGGGTGAGGGGAAGTAACCACCTCTAGAACTTGTTGCAATGAGATAACATCAACTGGTTCTTCAAGCTGAAGAGGAGGATTGTGTGCTAATGGTGGCTTCTCCTGAATGTCCACTCCTTGTGGCTCCAAATGTTTTCCCAGTTACAGTGAAGAGCGAATAGAGCGTAGACTGTCAGATTGTCCATTATTGGGGTTAGGTTGCACTTCTTGCTCCTTAAGGATCCATAGAGCGTTAGGCTTAAAAGGACAAGCATTGATATTATGGATAATTTGTTGACAATTTAGACAAATCATACTCAGCCCCTTATAGATCAACTAAATCTAGATCATATCACCATCTTGAAATCCAATATGTTGATAGAATCACAATCTACCATCTATATGCATTCTGATCCGAGCTCGAATCACAGTAGCATTAATCGTAGTTGCGGATTGAAAATCTATAGCTAGAACATCTCCTAAAGCTCGAGCAATGAAGCAAATAGAATGTTCTGAAGCGAAAACTAAGGGTATACCTCTTAAAATTACCCATATATCAATCATGGATAAGAAATCATCTCGGGAAGAATCTTGTCATCGTTGTAGTATGACAAACCACCAATTGAAAGTGACTGGTTGTCGTCGTAGCACTGAGGGAAGATCTACATCGGAGTGGAAGAGAAATTGCACAAATCCATCGTTAACAATGCGTCCATACACCCAATCGACTAAGCCACAAAATCTGGGAAGGGTTTCCAACAATAGCTGAAAGTTTTGTTCAGGGTTCAGAGGACGCCAAAGTGACAAAAATTAACTACCCTTAAATTTTAGCTATGTCTACCACTTGTTTAGATATGATAATGTGTTATATTCTCATAGATAAAACATTTAATGGAGTTCTTTGGGTAGATAAAAATTATAGAGAAATTTGAGTTCATATACATCAAATAGAAAATAATTAGTAATCTAACATATGGGCCCACTCCACCATCTCTCTCCTATGGGAGTTTATTGTTTTGCCCCTCTCTAATATTTTAAATTAATTTAAAAAAAATCAGCCATCTCTCCATGTGCTTCGAAGAGACATTGTTTGTGCATTAATGACAATACAACAGAATTAAATGCTTTGTCCATCTCCTGCAAAATTCAACCACATAGTCACATTACCATTCTTTTACCCATATACCATATACATCCATGTACATAACTCTTATCGCAAATACAACTATCATGGTACTCATTGTACCCTACTACAATTTTTTAGCCTTAACATGCTACATATTTTACCAAGTTTGTTAATAACTTATACTAGTTAAGATTCCCAATTTTCTCATAAACGGATTAATTAACTGAATATACATGAAATATAAAGTATTTAGGTCATTGACAATTTTAGCAAAACTAGGCAGTTGTGCACAATAAAGAGACGAAAGTACCCTTATTCTTCCTAAATAACATATAATTTTTAGTAGGGTAAATATGTTAGTATGTTACATTGCTTTCCAATTTATAAAGAGTTTGTTAGAATGAAACCTTGCTAACGTTGTTAGCATGGTAAATCGTAGTTTTATTTGGTGTAATAATGCATCTATGTTTTTCTTACTAATATCTTTACAGTTCTAAACTAATATCTTTACCATTCTAAACCAATATATTTACCATTCTAAACTAATTTCCTAAGCATGTTTCCTCTCTAATGTTGTTAACATGATAAATCGCCGATGTACACAACTCATGACGCGTTGTCATTTGCTCTCACATAGCATATATTTTTTCTTTTTTCTTATATCAAAGTAGGGGCAAGGTAACATGGTAAAAATGCAAATATGGTAACAACGTTAGCAAGATAGCATGTTATGAAAGTGGTTTAGAATGGTAAAAAAGTGAACGAAAGGAAATATGTTAACAACGTTAGCAAGGTAACATGCTAGAAAATTGGTTTAGAATGGTAAAAACATAAACAAAAAGAAACATGGTAACAATGTTAGCAAGGTAACATGCTTAGGAAATTGGTTTATAGTAATAAAAATGTTATCGAGGTAACATGCTGAGTAGAGGCACCAAGTTTACCAATATTAACCATAATCTTTTACACTTATTTTCTTACCCCCAACCTTTCCTTACCTTTATACATTCTCAATATATTTATACATTGTCAATATAATTCTACATTGTGTTCCTTTATAATGTGTTTACCACATCTGTACTGTTCACCTTCAGCGTTCTTCAACCCCATACATTCATTTCTCTGTAAGTTTACTTACCCACTGTTCCAATCTAATCTCCAAGATATTTTTGTTCCAACAAAATATACAAATATTGCCATATATCTCTTACCTTGTACTTTTAATTACATACCTTACACATCCATCAAACTAACTCTTATCGCTAACACAATTATCCAGGTACTTTCTATCACCTACTACAATTTCTTAACTTTAACCTGCTACCGCATTTACCAAGTTTGGTTATACGTTCTACAAGTAAGGATTTTCATTTCCAAAAACTTTATTACAGAGACACTAGTTTGACCCATGGTTTCAAAAATCCTTCAAACCAATTAAGTTACCATAAAACTTCACTTACCACAACTTTACTGTTTATCTCCCTTTTTCTCTAGTCTCATACACCCATTTTCTCTGTAATTTTACTCACCCATTGTTCCGATCTAATCTCCACTATATTATCGTTCCAACCAAAAAAAATAAAATATCATGCTAAATCACTTACCGTTCTCTTTTTCTCACCTCTGACACACACACTCTTCCCAATGTCCACTCTCATTAGGATCCCTCTCACCAAACGCTTCATAGGACACACATACTAGTTTTGTTATTGATGTCATTAACCTAATATTTTATCATTCCATGTATATTGACTCAATTTACCCAAAATTATATTTCATCATATGGATTTAGATGTCATTATTATTGTTCTCCATCTCAATAACTCTCTTTAATCAAATTCCAAAGATTTGAATATTTTTTTACGGGAAATAAGTCAATCACACCATGACCTTACCAAAATGGTCAAAACAAACACCCAACTATTAGGTCTCCAACTAAAACCATGAAGTCTTCTCCTCCGAAATTAAAATTGATATTAAATTGGCTTGTGCTAAACCAAAATTAACCAACAGTTGAACCAAAAAGTTAACCTACATATAAATACAATTTTTAGAAGAAAAAAAATAACCCTAGCCACTTTTTATCTATTCTTCTTTCTTCTTTCTCTTTTTCTCTCTTCTTCTTTTTTCTCTCTTTTCCAGCCAACGTGTTATGTCTCATTCCGACCAAAGTGTAAGAACTCCGAACTCTTCTCTCCTCCTTCACGATCTAAGAGTTTTTTCACTCTTCTTCTCACAATTTTGACCATTTTTTTTTGCATGTTCCACCGGAAACCTCCAGCCGCCGAAGGTAGATTTGTTTTGGAAAATATTGAGTTTTTTTTTTCTTGTTCAAGTACTGATTTTTGTGTGTTTTTAGTTAAAGATCTAATTTTTTAAATTTTTCTTGTGAAAGATTTCATTTGTAATAATTTTTTTTAATCGAAATTTCATTTGTAATGATAGTTGTGTGCAAGTTTGAATTTTTTTTGTGTTTCCTAATTAAAGATTTGTTTTTGAAATGAGATCTTGTGAAAAGTTCTAGTTTTTTAGTCTTTTCTAGTTAAAGATTTAATCTTTTTGATATGATTTGTTAAATCATACTAGGTTGAAATTGTTTTAAGAAAACTTATTATTTTGGCTTTTTCCTAAAAAATAATTGTATTTTTTCTGAAAATTTGATTTTTTTCTAGTTAATGATTACAATTTTAATAACTTTCATAAGAAAAATTGATTTTTTTCTTGTATAACTTTTACATTTCTAATGAATATTATGTGGAAGTTTTGATGTTTTGACATTTTTAATTAAAATTTACATTTTTATTAAAAATATTGTGTAAGAATTGATTTTTTTTTTATCTTTTGTTAAATATTACATTTTATTAAGTATTTTTGTTGGTTCTTTTAAGGAAATTTCTTAAGAAGACTTTCTTTTCTAGATTTATTTTTCAGACTTATGTAGTATTATTGATTTCATTATAGTACTTAATAACTTAGTTTTCTTTCATTTATGTTTGCAGAATCTCATACTTAGATGGACGAGCCAGAATTTTTGCGAAAGCTTTCCACAAAAGGTGTTGAACCTCAGCCAACAAAGAGCATAGGCTATATGGAGATACTTACTTCAGCCAAAGATAGTTTCTTGTCTCAATCGAACTGAAGCAAGTGTTAACTAATCGTAGCTTCTTGATGAGTGATTGGCTCTTTAATGACAAGAGATGAAGAAGATGATGATGGCCCATACTTGATTTTTTTTTTGCTTAACGATTATCATGTGATTTGCTAATTACTGTATAGTTTTTGTTATTATATTTGAGTGGTTAATTAAGCACATAGTCTGTTGTATATTTCATTTGCTGATTTATGTTGTAGACAAAGAATTTTGCAGGTAAATGACATATTTCTATTCGAGTTTTAAATTATCTTGTCTAAATTTAATGTTGAACTAAAGACAACATAGACTAATTTATTGAAGTGTTACTTTTCAAAATTTATGATAAGAACATATAAAATTGCATGATTTATATTTCATATGCCAAAAGATAAAGTTGTAAGGAAATGAAAAACTCTAGAATTAGTATTAAACACACATAAGAAAACTATATTCAAAAATTTAAGAAAAAATTTAAACATGATTTAAATGCATTTATACATAAATTTACGTAGCAGACTTCATGTGAAATCTACTTTGAAATGAGCTAATTACTTATATCACTTCTAAAATTTACACAGACTTAACTATAATATATAATCATGTTAAACTTGTACAAAAGCAAACAAAGTATCAAACTAACACACATGAAAAATATAAAAAAATAAAATAAAATAAAATAAAACATGCTTTAAATGCATTTTTACAAAATTAACATTGCAGACTTCACATAAAATCTACACGTGAAGTCTGCGGGTATAAAAAGTAGACTTCATTTGAAGTCTAGTCTAACAAGTACAGACTTTATGTGTAGTATACTATTTACACGCATAGACTTCATTAGGTTATTTTTGCAATTGACCAAATGTGGCGCAAACTTCATGTGAAATATACTTTTTAAGGAGGTTAGTTATGCAATTACCTAGAGTATTGATTTTTTTTAGCAGACTTCACCTGAAGTGTACTTAGGTTCCAATGAAAATTAGTAGACTTCACGTGAAGTCTGCTCTTGAAATAGAGGTTACTTCTACAATTGACTAAGTTTGACTTGTACTACAGAAGTCTACACGTGAAGTCTGCGATAACACAGACTTCACGCAAAGTCTACACGATACTTAGAGTAGACTTCACGTGAACTCTACTTTATTTTATAAATAATTAAATTTTATAATTTAAATTGCAGACATCACCCGAAGTCTGCATTATATTAATATTTAAATCACAGACTTTGACAGAAAAATAGACTTCACCTGAAGTATACGAGTTAAATGCAGACTACATGTGAAGTATGCGATTTTACAGAGATTTTCAGACTTTTTTTGGTCAAACAACGGTAATTTTGGTCAATTTCAAAACTAACCCTTTTAAGTTAAGTAGACTTCACCTGAAGTCTATGATTTTTTTTTGCAGATTTCAGGTGAAGTCTACAGAAAAGTCAAATTTTTGGTCAAATGCAAAACTAACTCATATTTCAATAGACTTCACATGAAGTCTACTTAAAAAAAATTTATCTAAAAAAATAAGTAGATTTCACCTGAAGCATACTTTAAGAATTCAGAAAGTTGGTCAAATACAAAACTAACATTTGCGTTGACTAGCAGACTTCATGTGAAGTCTATATGTAAAACAGACCTCACGTGAAGTCTGCTCTCTGCAAATTTTTGAAATATGCAAAAATAATCTAGATTTGAGTTAAGATCTAACCTTTACCTTATTTAAATGCCCATAATGTCGAAATAACCGGTAACCCCTTACTCATAGCTGCTAAAACCACAAAAAAAATCGAAGCTTTAATAATTTGGAAATTCCCATTTTAAAATGAAGATTATATATATTTTTGGAGAGAAATGAAGAGAGAATGAGAGAAAAGGTTATTGAAGATGGAGAATGAGCATTAGTGGCTCGAAAATTGGGGTAGAAATGAGCATTTAGAGCTCTTTTTTTGGTTGTTAATGGTGAGTGAAATAATTGAAGAAGATGACATTTTGGTAAATAATTGAGATTAGATGTATATTTTGGTTATTTTAAGTATTTATGAAATAAAAAAAAAAGTAATGACATAAACGAAATTAGTAGAACAAACAAGGGTAGAATGAAGAAAATTTTGGAGAGAGAAAAAATGTTATTTGATGAATTGACTTTGGTCAATGAGTTATTTTAGAAAGAAACCCATGAATTAATCATATAGTGATATGTGTCACAAAAAAACTCTTGTAAAAGTATTTCATAGTTTCTTCTTTTCCGTTTCTTCATATATATCTATCGTATAGATAAATAATTTTTATTGTTATGTAATATTTGTTTTATATTATATAGTAGTTCTATATCATATAGTATAACTATGCCTCGGCATATTATCCGAGATTCGAGATCCGATCCGTGATCCGTCCCAAAATTTCAGGTATCCGGGATACACGGAT
>WJSH01002389.1:57950-74224 GCA_009757365.2 Lepidium campestre
AACCTTCTCACAACTTTAACCTCTCTAACTCCAAAAATTGCAAATCAATCCACCAATCAAAAATAATATACAATAATAACTTTTATACAAATTTTAGAAGATTTTTTACGCCATAGATATTAGATTTTCCAAAATTTAAAAAGTATATTTATATATTTTTTCATAAAAATTTCGATTTGATATATTATTTATCATAATATAAAAAATTTTAATAGTGAAAACGCAAAATTATATTGCGTATTATTTTCAATTTGGTATATTAATTTACATTTTTTAGAGATAAAAATTTCAAAACAAAACTAATTAAAGGATTGTTTTACACAAATCCTAAAATTGTTATGATACATACCTTTAAGATTTAGTACCAAAACAATATACAATTCATCTTCTCCTTTTCTGCACATCCCAAAACTACATCTATAACAGGATGATAAACTCCTATCAAACTTCAAACAATATTATGCAGAACAACACTTCGTACAATCGAATTTTGGTGGAGAAAAGTTGGACATATATTCAACCACATCATAAAAAAATAGCATTATAAATTTTATATCTAATGAGATGGTTTTGACATATTGTAGATGTAGATGGTAAACTTGCCTCAATATTTATGTGGATTGAGTCACACAAATAATGATTTGTTTAACATAAATTAGCTAATCTTTCGATTAAATAATATATTAAAAGTAGAATAATATTTGTATAATTATAATATTCATGAAATTTTATAACCAAAACAATTTATATAATAGAAACTATACTAGATATATACAAGTTTTCACTTAATTAAAAATCTAACACAAGTTTTCAAAAAATTAAATTTTGTGTAATTTTTCAAATAATATCAATTGTACCCCTGTAACAATGTAACTAAAGTAATAACTGTTACAATTTTTATTTATCTGTATACACATATATATATATATATACACACCTCTAACATATTTATTACATACGATAATCAATTATATAGACTGATATTGTGCAAGTTACACCGATACCATAATTATTGTGTTATAGTTTGACACACATTTTATATGTTGGATATTCATTTTTTTGTTCTATGTACCGCGAAACATATGTTGCTACCGGGTAAAGTTTTTATTTATATGTATACATATATTTATGCATCTCTAACATATTTATTTACTAGCTAACTAATTTAATACATATGTACAATAACCTATATTTTATTCGATGTATAACAAATAATATCGGTGTAACTCGTTTAATATCAATATATCAAAGACAAAATAATCAAGTTTGACAAAGATTGTCAAAAATCTAATTTTTTGAAAACTTGTGTCAAATTCTTAATTTTTTAAAAACTTGTGTATATACACCTAGTTGACCCTTTATATAATATGATCTACTTTATTTTAATTTTATAGACAAACAATTGTTTTTTTTTTTTAAATCTGTACTTAATTTGTTTTCACCATTTGTATTTCATTATAATTAAGTAAAATGTTTTACATGAATAAAATAGTTTAATTTATTTTTATCTTTGGGGCACAATTTTGAAATTATCTAAATACATAATTTATTTTGTTTAAAACTTAAGAGTTTGTCAAATTTGAAGTTCCCACTGAGAAAGTATAATGGAGTTTCCTCTAACTTTCGAATCTTTTAATTTCAATAAATAAGAATAGACAACGAAAAACAATTGATCTCATTTTCTTCTGGTCAATGCCTCTCTTCTTCCCTCCGTCGCTCTCTCTCCCTCTCTTCAATCTCAGTTTTTTAAATTCCCATTTGTTTCATCAAAACATTGTCACTGTGACATCAACAATTTCACTTTGACGTGATTTTCCTTGATTTTTCCAAGTTTCCATCTTCTTCTGATTCTTCTTTCATGTGACTTGGGCTCAAGTTGATAGATCTCTTGAATCTTTAGTTCGCGAGCTTATTGTGCAGTTGGGTTGAAGGTAATTTCTTTATTTGCTGCAAAAGAGTCTCCTTTGACGACTTTTAGGGATTGTATGCTGATTTGTGTTCTATGTGTATCTACTCTGAACTTGATCCTTGATCCTAAGTGTCAATTGCGTCTGCGTTTCTTTGATTGTAGCTGCTTCTTCCATTTGCATCTTATCAAATTAGAACTCGGTTTAATAGTATTGATTCTCTGCCTTGCTTTTATCACTTTTGATTTGCAAAAGTTTGGAACTCATGCTACTTACTGTCTTCTTCACTTAAAGGTTCTGCCTTTTTGGGTCCTCTCTTGATTTTCTTGCTCAGTTCTATAACTTTTAGTTTCAATCCACTGAGGAATTAAACTAGTAAGTTTCGTAAAAACAACTAGTGATAATCTCAAGTCACATCACTGCAGTTTGTTTCAGTGAGTTACAAGTTTAGCAATGGTTTACATTCATTGGAAGATAATGACTTCAATCATGTTCATGTTTTCTATTGTCTACTTAGCATTTGTGTAGTAGATGCAATTTGACTATCATTTGTTTACGATTTGCAAATCTCTTTAGATCAAGGTTCTACAGTTCAGCTGCTTTCCCTCAGATTTGGAAGTTAATTGATTGATGAGGCTAAAGTCAGACGAATTAGTCCTGCACTCTAAAGCTGTCTAGGAGTTTTTGATATTGATAAATGAAAAAGTGTTACGCTTTGTGCTGTATTTTGTGTGTTGTTACGGATGATGGATCTATCTTTTCGTTCTTGAACTATGATAACAACGTTTTAATGGATTATTGAAGTGATCAGTTTTAATGAAAAATTTACGCGGGACGATTTCCATTAAATTGTGATTTGATGACTAACACTCAAGTCCGACTGATTCGATATTTTTGATCTCATATTGCAAGCTTCTTAAAGATGATCTATTCAGTTGGCTTACTATCATAAAGTTTACATAGTTTTATGCTTAATTGAAAGTTGTTTTCACTGGTAGGTCGTAGCTTGCAATGAAATCTTACGAACACGATGGACTTGATTTAGAAGATGGGAAGACAGGAAAATCTGGAGATAAGACAATTCAAAGAAAGATACCTAATCGAGCTCTGTTATCGGGTTTAGCTTATTGCATTTCATCATGCAGCATGATACTGGTGAACAAGTTTGTCCTTTCCAGTTACAACTTCAATGCTGGGATATTTTTAATGTTATATCAGGTATGTTTGTTGATTTTACAAAAGATGGCATTCCTTTTAGTAGTGTTATGCTTTGAAAATTTCTGTCAGCAATTGTCTTGTGGTGATGATTTTGTCATGTTCTTACTCATTTGCAATGTTGCAGAACTTTGTCTCAGTGATCATTGTGGGGGTTTTGAGCTTAATGGGTCTAATATCTACGGAACCGCTAACCTTGAGGTTGATGAAGGTCTGGTTTCCAGTGAACGTGATATTTGTTGGCATGCTTATCACAAGCATGTTTAGGTAGGAATGTGGTCTACACTTTATTTTTTCTGGTTTATAGAATTACATATTCATGTGATATATGGGAAAGACTCCTAGGTGTATTTTGACTGCCTTCTGTCTTCATATTTTCTGCTATAAAGTCGATGTTCTCTTTCTGATTATTTAATCCTAAAGCCCATTGAAAGATCACTAAATTAGTATAGTTGGTTGGAGAGGCACAATTTTCTGGAGATACATCTGCACCTTATGTGTTTGTGGACGACATTTTGAGCCACAGATTGAACTTGATTGACTTTTCCAATTACACTTTTCTTTGACAGTTTGAAATACATCAATGTAGCAATGGTCACTGTCCTGAAGAATGTCACTAATGTGATAACTGCAGTTGGTGAGATGTATCTATTCAACAAGCAACATGATAACAGAGTGTGGGCTGCTCTTTTTTTAATGGTATGTTTGTCCTCCGCTGTAAAAGTTTCAAAATGATTCCGTTAATTCATGAAACAACGATTCAATCCTAATTTTGGATTTGTTTTAAATGGAAATATTCCTTTGCTCTTGTTTTGTCAATGCACTTTCGATCATCGACCATCAGATGCATATCTTCTTATTGAAAGCGTCCCATCGTTTTGTGTGTTTACTCTTGTCCTAGCGGCAATGGTATAGCCTAAAATTTCAAAACTGATGGAGGAGATATGTATTCTTTTACTGCTTCCTCATTCAGTCTGGCAGGGGAATTTTAATCATGTTCTTTTCATGGCCACTCATTGTTATTTTGCAATATTTGGGTTTATATAGTATATATCTTGATTATGTCGAAGATAAAATTTTGCTTAGCATGCAATTCTTTTTACCCTCATTTGCAGATCATTTCCGCAGTGTCTGGAGGGATAACAGACCTATCATTCCATGCTGTTGGCTATTCTTGGCAGATTGCTAATTGCTTCTTAACTGCATCATACTCTGTGAGTAAACATGAACATTTTGTGTATTTTTACTCAAAAATGTAGTAATTTGAAACCATAACACATATATGAAACTTTAAATCATTACGGTACATGCATTCTGACAATCAGTTACCTCGACCAATTGTTCCATATCAATTTATATAGCTTGCAATCAATTGTAACTGGTGTTATTGAAACCAATAAATGATAGCATGCTAGGGAGAAGGTTTTGGGGTAAAGAATGCAAATTTACATCATCTTCTCTCAAGGTTTTTATACTGCTAAAACCAAGAGTGTTAAGTTCCGATAACTTATGTCGTACATCCTGTCTGTGAAATCCAAGTCTATGAAATGTTGGCTTTTTAGCTTGACTACTAGTCCTGAAATTATGCTACTACTTATGACTTGCGTATAATTTGATGTTATGCAGCTGACTTTGAGAAGGACCATGGATACCGCTAAGCAGGTTACACAATCTGGAAACTTGAACGAGTTCTCCATGGTCTTGCTTAATAACACACTTTCATTACCGCTTGGCCTTATTCTTTCTTATTTCTTCAACGAGATAGATTATCTGTATCAAACGTGAGTTCCTGTCTTCTTTGTTCTGTCAATGAAAAATGTTTTGTGTCATCTGAAAACCAAATTGTTGGTGTATGTATTTTTGCAGACCACTTCTGCGATTGCCAAGTTTCTGGCTTGTCATGACACTTAGTGGACTTCTAGGACTTGCCATTAGCTTCACTTCAATGTGGTTTCTTCATCAAACTGGAGCTACGACATACAGGTAGCAAACTAGAGAGAGACAGAGAGACAAATGCTCTGTACTTGCTTCTTTAATGGTAATTCCTCATTACTTGATACATCTTTTGTTTTGTTTGAAATTCACAGCCTGGTGGGATCTCTAAACAAAATACCTCTGTCAATTGCTGGGATCGTTCTTTTCAATGTACCAACCAGTTTGCAGAACTCAGCAAGCATACTTTTTGGTAAGCATTCTCTCAATCGGTTCACTCTTTCAAAATCTTGGAGGAAGACATATCGCTCATGTTGAGTATTAAACCTGAGAGAGGCCTAATTTGCAGGTCTTGTCGCTGGAGTTGTATTTGCCAGAGCCAAAATGAGAGAGAAGTCCTAGAGTCCTTATCATTTCCAACACAATTTCCTACATCAATCAGTATAGGACATGGCAAAAGATGATTAAGGAAAGCAGAGCAATGAGTTTACAACCTCACAGTTCAACTCATGTTTCTTGTAACTATTAAAGAACTTGTAACTCTATGGACTTGCAGAATTTTTAGTATATTAATGAATCTATTGATTCTTTAAGTGGGAAGAGGTGCTGGTTTATGTGTTTATTTGTTTGAACTTTGTACTACGCTCTAAAACAAATTTCACAAATGAGATCTTGTCACTGTAGTGTTAGAAACTACAACTTAACGTGGTGAATATATGTATATATTGTTTGCAAAATGAAAAATTTATGTATGTTCTAAAACCGATATAATAACAACTATGATCGGCAAAACTTTTGGAATTCTAGAGAGATCTCAAAGAGAAGCTTTTTTTTTTTATATTTGGGTTTAGAAAGTATATATGATTCTATTACATTACGTTTATATATATATATAATAGGGGTGATGTGAGGTACACAAAATTATAAAACTTCGACTGGTGACACTCCCCTTAAACACCACTATCATTATTGTATTGGGTTCGTCCGGATTTTTACCCACGTAAAAAAAACCGTATATTTTTTTTAATATTTATCATGAAGCCCTTGAATGACAACGGTTTTGATCTTTGTGTGTTGATGACATTTAGGGAAAAGTTGTAGATTAAGGTGGTATAATCAATTGGATCCAAACATCAGCAAAGAACCCTTTACTGAAGAAGAAGAAGAAAAGTTATTGAAAGCTCATGCGATCCAAGGTAATAGATGGGCTTCAATCACCAAAACATTTCATGGAAGAACCAATAACGCAGTCAAGAACCATTTCCATGTTATTATGGCTAGACGTAAACGTGAAGGAGAGACTCCTCAAAGCCTCAATAACTTGTACTTTAAGTTCTGGCATTACCGAGCAACACATACACAAGAATCGTCACCTATCTATAGTCGTGATCTTGGTTCTTCATCGCTCTCGAATAAGGGTTCATTCAAAGATAGACTAAGTACAAATCTTGCTTATGATGGAGGTGAAAATGAGAAAATTTATGTCACTTTTGTTGATTTTCTTGGGGTTGGGTTAGATTCTCACTAGCTCATAATATCTTATCCATTTAGGTATAGTTTAAAATATTAACTCATATTAGGGATAATGTTTTTTTTTTATTTTCAAATTATCATCCAGATTTTTATAATATTCTTTCTAGAACATATTTTTAAAAAAATAGTTAGCATATAATTATTATTTTATCGTAAAATAATATTGATGATGTGAAAATGCCGGCCACTCGTCACTATACAGAAGATTTTGGTAGTTTGAGTAATTCTTTTTCTTCTTTTAATCTTCATGTAATCCCTCAATCCTTAAATAAAAGGCAGATTTCCTCGCTCGTAGTGTTAGAGGAATTGCTTTTGGTTTAAGTCATGTATACTTTCTTCCACATGAGTGTTTTCTCTAATATAATGAAGTAAAAGTTGAAAAAAAAAAAAAATTGATGATGTGTTATTGGAGGTGTTACATCTAAACAAAGTATAATAAGAAAAACAAAACATGTGATTTGCAACTGTGAGAAAATCATGTGGGAGAAAATAATAATCATATGTCAATTGTTGAAAAAAATTAAAAATTCCTGAGCTTGGAGTTGCAGCTTTTGTAGAGAATCTTATGGGAGAAAAAAAAAACTGTTTTATATAATCTAAGCTCTAACAACAACAATATAGTACTGAGTGTTACATGGAAAGATATCTAAAACAGATTAATGCAAGTAATATCCCAAATTTGGGGAGTTATCCAACTTATAGATTTCTACAAAATACATTTGTAATAGATAATACATTAAAAGGTTTGGCTAACATGGATTGTCTAAAACGTATGTGGTCTTTGGTTCAAGTGAGTGTACTGGACTATCAGGCAAATCCATCTCATCTTGTGTCCATGACCCAACATATTGTTGAACCACAAGGACTGACACAGTGGCTGCAAAGTCTGATGAAGCAAGCAAATCTCCGATAGCACCGAGCTCAGGACATTCACTCCAATCAGTTAAACCTGCTGTAAGAGGAGACGACATACCTTCTCCTCTTCCAACAATGAAAAGATCATGAGAACTGTCCATTGATCTCACTGCTGCAACGGTTTCTTCCCCATTGCTTACCACTTTCTCTATATACACAATTGACTCGTTACTTGAATTTTCCATTCTAAACATATTGATGTAGTCATCATCAAGCTGTCTTTGTCTTTTCCTGTCCATCTTTGGTACATTATGGTAACTCTCATTGGTCGCATGAGTCGAAGCTACTCTGGTTTCCTCTTCATCATGAGTGAACCGCAACACTGTTAAAGTGATTCCTGGATGTTGAGCCATTCTCCAGGCATAGGCCAAGGCTTCTCTGTCGTCTGGACCTCCAAAAAATAGAACAGCAACTTGGAGAGAAACAGTGTTTGAGTTAAGTCTTGTAGCTCCATTGAGTCCTCTATCTACAAGTATTCCAACAGAGCAAGGTGAATTCTGAAGTAGGTTTTGGTTGACCAAACGGTAAGCTGGATTGGTAGCTTCCATTCCTCCATCCACTGTTTGTTGTTTGTGAAATGGTATGATTATGAAGGAGACACGTTTGTCCTCTGCTAAGCTACAAACATCTTCATGCATTGTTGAGTAAGGTGAAATAGCTGTTAAAGGTTGAACAGCAACAAATGCAGCATGTTGTTCATAGTTCTCAAAAGCATTAATGATGTGATCTGATTGAGCTTGAGTTCTATTAAGTGCTGGTTTTCCTGATTTGCGAGTGTTGTGAACAATCAACATTGCAGATGCTCGACCAGTGAGCTCTACAAGGTGAAGAACATAGATGCATATAGGAGATCTCTTTGTGGGATGTGAAGCTTCAAGAAGGTTGATTATAGTAGGAACATTACGAGGTGTATGGACACAAACCAATACTCGAAGCTCGCTGTCTGGCTTCGTTTGTTGGATTGTTCGTCTCTTGTACGAAACAGATTTTTTCACTGGCTTGTAAAGAATTGTAACAATAGGAGTGATGACTCCAGTCATAACCAAAGCCACAAGCACCATTGTAGCAAATGTCTCATCATCCAAAACCTTTTGGTCTTTACCAACATTGAGCACAATCATTTCAACAAGACCTTTAGTGTTTAAAAGTAGGCCAAGAGTGATTCCTTCACGAACCGGCATTCCATGGAAAAACGCAACAATGACAGTACCAATGACTTTACCCGCACAAGCGAGGAAGATAACGAGCATTAGAGTTGCCCAAGTGGCAGGGCCTTGGATGGCTGCTATATTAGTCTTGAGACCACTTATGGCAAAGAAGAGAGGTAAGAGAAGGCCAGAGACAAAATCTTCAAGTTTCTCAATAAGGGTGAGACCAAGAGGTCCATTGGGAATCACAAGACCAAACACAAAAGCTCCAAAGACTGAATGTGTTCCAATAGCATCAGTAATGAAACCAGAGATCATGACTCCTGTCAATATGAGACATATATAGACCTCACTAAAGTTCTCTCCTTCAGGGGTTTTACGTATGACCCAATAGATAACTGGTCTCACAACAAAGACGCAAATGGCAATGAAAGCTGCACTAGAGATCATGACCCATAAGGAAGCAAATGAAGTCTTGTCACTCTCGGCCAATGCAATGGCTATAGCCAGAAGAACCCAAGCAAACATGTCGTTAACCAAGGCTGCAGACATTGATATCCGACCAATCTCGGTATTTATGAGCTTAAGTTCAGCAAGAATCCTTGCAAGGACCGGGAAGGCGGTAACAGAGAGCGCAACACCGAGGAAGAGAATGTAAGTGCCTTGTCCCAAATGGTCTTCTGCTCTATGCATAGAGAATGAGAAGGCAGCACCAATGAGGAATGGTAAGAACATACCCCCAACAGCTATGGTTATGGCTCTCTTCCCTGTCTTGCGAACTACCATAATGTCCATTTCTACACCCACCAAGAAAAGGAAGTAAAGTAAACCAATATTAGCCATTGTTTCAAGTACCATCACACTTCTTTGAGGGAAAATGGTGTCTGCAAATTGTGGAACACGACCAAGCACTGATGGCCCTAGCAAGATACCACCCTGTAAATTAAGATCAAATGATAAATTGTTAGGAATCTTACATCAATAGCAAAATATATCAAATCATTACCAATTAGTTTTGAGTTGAAAACTTGTTTGACGAGAAGTTATTATGAAATAACATAAGAAAAGGAAGATTTAGGGTTACTAACAAGGATCTCGGAGATAACACGAGGTTGACGAAATGGCTTGAGGACAAAGACAAAGAAACGAGTAACGACAACGACCAATGTTAGTTGAAGAACAAAGAGTGGAAGAGAGAAATCAAGAGGATTATCGCCTTGCCAAACACCATTGGTCGTGATCATGCTTGGTGCGTAACATATTATGGAAGTGGCCGTACTATTTCCCTCATCTGTCTCCATTTTTCCTATCAACAAAACTTGAAATAATTGAAAGGATTTTTGGTTTTTTTTTGTGTGTGTTTAATTTGAAGGAATATACAAACACATAGCCATATGTGGGAAAGGATATGGATTCAAAGTTGGTGGTAGTCCGTATCATGCTCTTTGCTCAACGAGTCAAAACAACATCATTGATCATCTCTATTTTTGGTCTTCTTTTCTTTTATTAGAACAATCACAATTATTTTTCAAGTATTTAACTAACGGTTTTTATTTTATTTTAATTATTGATATTGAATCTACTATATGAAATTTTTACAAGGAATCTATCATGAGATTTTCAAGTCATACAAAATGTATTGAAATGTTAATTCTAATAGATTTAAAAATCTTTGTAAATTGTGTTATTCAATGATTGATTTTAAAATTCTTATCAAAACTATGTGTTATTAGTTCTATCATTTATAAACACTAGTTAAAATAAGATTTTATTTAACATATTTTGTAACAATAAAGATTTGAGAATACATTTGATTTTATAATGATTTGAATGAATTTAGTATTATATTTTATTCAAGGAGATTACTAGACTAACCCAAAAATAAGGTTGCTAGCTTAAATAACTCACTCATTTATAATTTTTTTTAATTCTAAACTACCTTTAATATGTTTAACAAGAAAACTACCTTTAATATGATTTGTTAAAAACAATCTGATAACAAAATGCGAAAACTGTCTGCAATGTGCCTTTTAAAAACTTAATTATATAAAATGTCTCTCATATTTTAATATTACTTGGAATGCTCCTTTACTCATTTGAAAAGTTCATCTTGTCTGTGCCCGAAATTCTTACTCTCTTCCTTCTTTCTCCCTTATTCTCTTTCCTATTTTTCTGAGTGTTTCGGTTCCCAATGATTTTTTTGACTTTCCTTCTTAGCAAAATATAATTGTCTTTTCACCTTGGCAAATATTTACGAGGATTAATTTTTTAATTTTATTTTTTAGTAAATATTTTATACGTAGAAAAACTATAATTGCTTGTAGGTGTGGACAAACTTGTATCACCAACTTCATATATGTTTTGCTTTTATTGACATGGTCATTCGAGGAGTTGATAAGCTAATTCCTGTAGATGTCTATTTGCCGGGTTGTCCACCTAAACCAGAGGCTGTTATAGACGCTATAACAAAGCTTCACAACCCTGGACAAGCGGTGGAAACCCGGAGCTGCTACAATTGCTTCAGCGGGAGCTGCTTAATTGGTTACTTCCAATTACATAAATCAAATAGTTCAAACCGCACTCAAAGGTAGGGCATTCATCTTTGATTACGATTAAAAGGAACAATCTCAAATAGACCAAAATCTAATTTCGGGTCATTTTTTGGTGAACATGATCGGCTAGCTAGGACAGTTATTGTATGAGGTCTACCCAATGCTAAATGCAGAGGCCTAATTCCTATTACTTTGGCTGGATTATTCGTAACTGCTTGCGAGACCCATCACTCTATTCCTACTCGAAAGATCCATTTTTTGATTTATTTCATCTATTCCATGAACGGAAGAGGGGGGTGGGGGGGGATACACGAATGAAATAGAATATGAAATGGATGTACATACTTTCTCAATTTCATTTGTTTGTTTCGACTAAAAAAGTGCTTGAAAAAAGGGCAGAAATTCCTCGAATTGGTTTGCCATTTTCATAAAGGATCTAATTTACAACTCGAAGTCGTACATTGTCCTTTTCCTATTTCCGATAGGAGTCGTTGACAATTGCCCCGGTGAACAGCGGCCGTAACTATAACGGTCCTAAGCCGAACTGATTGGCTCCCTAATTGACCAAGCGAAAGAGGGGCTGCAATTTCCGCCCATTAGGGGAGTCGATGGTGTGAAAACACTTCATGATGTCAAATTCTAAAAGCCAGCAAGTTCTCCAAGCACGTTGAAAATTCGTCCTAGAGTCGCTCTGCCGACTGGAACGCTTAGAGGATTTCCCATTAATTACTTGAAAAATATATTTTAAGTTATCAAGTTGCAAATATTTAATTACATAGATCTGATTATAAGTTACCGAGAAGCCCGGAAAAGGGGAGAAGGTTAAGGGAAGCTCTCTAAGCAAGCTGTTTTCATGCCTATACTAGCTTTCTTTGTTTGACAGGTTGGGGGACCAATTCAAAGAGAACAACATCTGCTCAGTGAAAGCTTACCGGAAACTCTCACTAGAAGGTAAAATCTGTGCAGTGTAAGCTTGATCTTTTTCTCCCGGAGTAGCTAAATAGGGCTTAGCGGTGTAAAAATCCCATTGTATTCGAGGAGTAAAGGATTTGCTGGGAATTCCGGGTTGAAGAAGAGGCAGATCAAAATATGGTGCAGAAAAACATCTATAATCTTTTTGCCCTGGTTGATCTCTCTCTGTTGTAATAAAAGTTTAAAAACTTGGATTACTAATTGGATCAAGTGATCCAAAAATTTGTGAGTTCGGATTTTGCTGATAAAAAAAAAATCGACATGGTGTCATTTGCCATCTTTACTTGTCCACTACCAGCATCTGATAAACTCACAAACCATTCTCTTCTTCTGAAAGAACAACCTGTGTCAAGTATCCAGGTACTGATCCTTGATATTTCAAAAATAATTTCCTTTTTGTGTCTCAGTCTATGATCTAAATGAGTCGCACATACACCCGAGTAGACCATCGAAAGGATCTCGGAGACCCGCCAAAGCACGAAAGCCAGCATCAGCTAGCTACCCTGTTCTATTTTCTATCCGGAAGTGTGCAACTGACTTCTTGCTTGAGTTGGGAGTAAAGCAAGATCTTCATGCGTGAATAGCCAGGAGGAAAGAAAGGGCCTATTTTTGAAACATGAATTAAAGTAGTAGATCTTTTGGCCCCTTATCATCCGATGAAATAGAATGATTTGAGAAAAGGATATAATGAAATTTTTTTCTTTGATTGGTTCTTTTGAACGAAACAAGGATTTTTTTTTCATATATTTCGAAAATAAAATAGAATTTCTGTCATGAATAATAAAACTGTAAATACTTATGCTATGAAAAAGGGTTGTGATAAGAAACGCTCAATTTTTTGTGCTCTTGCTACAGTTAAGCGATCCTCTTCGACCATCTAGATTTCAACCTTAGACTGATCGTGACTTTGGTTACTCGGTTCCCCACGCGAACCCCACACGCCATGGGTACGTCTGAGGTAGATTAACTACAAACGTTTTTGTGGTATTTCTCATTCTGTTCCATTTAGATCTCTTTCAGTAATCCGTCTTGCTCTCACTAAAGTGATATCCATATTTAATCGATGAAAACAGAAGAATTTTGAATCTAGATCAAAAAGTTAAGAGCATGCAATGCAAATCGGTATTTCATTCCCTTGTTTCGTCGGATTTTGGTGATAAAAAAAATCGACATGGTGTCATTTGCCATCTTTACTTGTCCTCTACCAGCATCAGATAAACTCACAAACCATTCTCTTCTTCCGAAAGAATAACCTGTGTCAAGTATCCAAGTACTGATCCTTGATATTTCAAAAAGAATTTCCTTTTTGTGTCTCAGTCTATGATTTCAACGAGTCGCACATACACCAGAGTTGGTTATCGAAAGGATCTCGGAGACCCGGCAAAGCACGAAAGTCAGCATAAGCTAGCTACCCCGTTCTATTTTCTATCCGGAAGTGTGCAACTGACTTCTTGCTTGAGGTGGGAGTAAAGCAAGATCTTCATGCGTGAATAGCCAAGAGGAAAGAAAGGGCCTATTTTTGAAACAGGAATTAAAGTAGTAGATCTTTTGGCCCCTTATCACCCGATGAAATAGAACTATTTGAGAAAAGGATAAAATGAAATTTTTTTTCTTTAATTGGTTCTTTTGAACGAAACAAGGATTTTTTTTTCATATATTTCAAAAATAAAATAGAATTTTTGTCATGAATAATCAACATGTAAATACTTCTACTACGAAAAAGGGTTGTGATAAGAAACACTCAATTTTTTGTGCTCTTGCTATAGTTAAGCGATCGTCTTCGACCATCTAGATTTCAACCTTAGACTCATTGTGACTTTGGTTACTTGGTTCCCCACACGAACCCCAGACGCCATGGGTACGTCTGAGGTAGATTAACTACGAACTTTTTTGTGGTATTTCTCAATTCTGTTCCATTTAGATATCTTTCAGTCTCACTAAAGTGATATCCATATTTAATCGATGAAAACAGAAGAATTTTGAATATAGATCAAAAACTTAAGAGCATGCAATGCAAAGCGGCCTTTCATTCCCTTGTTTCGTCGGATTTTACTGATAAAAAAAATCGACATGGTGTCATTTGCCATCTTTACTTGTCCACTACCAGCATCTGATAAATTCACAAACCATTCTCTTCTTCCAAAAGAACAACCTGTGTCAAGTATCCAGGTACTGATCCTTGATATTTCAAAAAGAATTTCTTTTTTTGTGTCTCAGTCTATGATCTAAACGAGTCGCACATACACCCGAGTAGGTCGTCGAAAGGAACTCGGAGACCCGCCAAAGCACGAAAGCCAGCATCAGCTAGCTACCCCGTTCTATTTTCTATCCGGAAGTGCGCAACTGACTTCTTGCTTGAGTTGGGAGTAAAGCAAGATCTTCATGCGTGAATAGCCAGGAGGAAAGAGAGGGCCTATTTTTGAAACAGGAATTAAAGTAGTAGATCTTTTGGCCCCTTATCACCCGATGAAATAGAACGGTTTGAGAAAAGGATATAATGAAATTTTTTTCTTTGATTGGTTCTTTTGAACGAAACAAGGATTTTTTTTTCATATATTTCAAAAATAAAATAGAATTTATGTCATGAATAATAAACCTGTAAATACTTCTGCTACGAAAAAGGGTTGTAATAAGAAACGCTCAATTTTTCATGCTCTTGCTACAGTTAAGCGATCCTCTTCGACCATCTAGATTTCAACCTTAGACTGATCGTGACTTTGGTTACTCGGTTCTCCAAGCGAACCCCACATGCCATGGGTACGTCTGAGGTAGATTAACTACAAACGTTTTTGTAGTATTTCTCAATTCTGTTCAATTTGGATCTCTTTCAGTAATCCGTCTTACTCTCACTAAAGTGATATCCATATTTAACGATGAAAACGGAAGAATTTTGAATTTAGATCAAAAAGTTAAGAGCATGCAATGCAAAGCGGCCTTTCATTCTCTTGTTTCGTCGGATTTTGCTGATAAAAAAAAATCGACATGGTGTCATTTGCCATCTTTACTTATCCACTACCAACATCTGATAAACTCACAAACCATTCTCTTCTTCCGAAAGAACAACCTGTGTCAAGTATCTAGGTACTGATCTTTGATATTTAAAAAAGAATTTCCTTTTTGTGTCTTAGTCTATGATCTAGACGAGTCGCACATACACCCGAGTAGGTCGTCGAAAGGATCTCGGAGACCCGCCAAAGCACGAAAGCCAGCATCAACAAGGTACCTCGTTCTATTTTTTATCTGGAAGTGCGCAACTGACTTCTTACTTGAGTTGGGAGTAAAACAAGATCTTCATGCGTGAATAGCCAGGAGGAAAGAAAGGACCTATTTTTGAAACATGAATTAAAGTAGTAGATCTTTTGGTCCCTTATCACCCGATGAAATAGAACGATTTGAGAAAAGAATATAATGAATTTTTTTTCTTTGATTGGTTCTTCTGAACGAAATAAGGATTTTTTTTTTTCATATATTTCATAAATAAAATAGAATTTCTGTCATGAATAATAAACGTGTAAATACTTCTGCTACGAAAAAGGGTTGTGCTCGGTTTGTCTTGATTTCCGATTGATGAACAAGAAGGAAAATAGAACTATTGGATTTTGTTGTGACTCGCCCCCGACTACCTGTCCAAAGGACTAAAGGCCCGCCTGCCGCCAATGGGTGGGAAGGAAGCTAGGCCCCTATCTTGGTTGGGGGAAGAGGAACGATATTTAAAAAGTAGGTCATATTTCGCTTATTCCTAATCTTAAACATAATGTAACGACGTAGGGATCCCTATGTAAACATAGTATCTATTTAGATACGCTCAAATGACCCCTTCTCATAAGGCGTGCAGAAGGTAGGTAATAGATCTCCACAAGGAGAGGTTCACCATGATGGGGGTACTTTATTATGAGCCCAAACAATGAATTCAATAAGTTCTTGCCAAAACAAACAAACAATAGAAAAAATAAAAAATTGGATTTGAAGAGTCAAAGTCAAATAAATGATCATTCGATTTCTGTGAATTGCGTTGGGGGAAATCTACCAAACCTAGGCAGATAGATAGACTCCACCGCCTATCAGGCCCTTGACTGATAGACACCCCCCCCCCCCCCCCC
>WJSH01002389.1:74336-88051 GCA_009757365.2 Lepidium campestre
ACGAATGGTTTAGCAGGAGCTGAATAAGTCTCGGAAGTTGTAAAGGCTTCACTCTACCAAAGAAAAAGGGTAAACCTATGTGATCATGACATTGTAGGTGCTTGCGATGGGATGGATGCGACTTCCCTCAGTTGGTTTGGGTGGCATAGCCCGTTGCATAAGTGTTCTGTAACTTGCCTTCTTTCGTCCATCCACGAGGCTGTAAAAAGAGAGATAGGGGCGACTATCTAGCGGGAGTCGTTTCGGTTGTATGCCACGAGGTCCCTATGAACAAGGGGACAAGTGAATGCGACCGCGGCGAATAGGGCCACGAAGCACCCAACGACTTGAAATTGAGGATTACAATGAACATCAAAAAAGAAGGTTGTAACAACGAAACAATCCCTCTTTTTGTGTTACTTCTACTCCTAGGGCAGGAAGAAGATAAGAAAAGGTGTTGCTCTACCCGAACTGAGTCTTATTCCTCGACTTTTACTTCAAAGATACTCAAGTCTACAAACTCCTATGTTCCTTTCATTACAGTATTTTTGAACAAGTTTTCAAGATAATTACGTCTTTACAAAGTAGTGATAGGCCTGCATTGGTAAAAGAATTTTCTTCTCGAAGTGGTCATTAGTAAGCCAAGGTCCTTTCGCGACTTAAACTGCTGGTACGCTTTGATGGTATTTTCATTATGCAGATACAAATGGTCCAATGGGAGTAAGAATTTCTAGGAGCATTTGGAACATTTCATTTCTGAGCAGAAGAGCCAACATCAATTGCAAAGATTCGATAAACGGCTCATTGGGATAGATGTATATAAATAATACCCCCTTAGAAACGTATAAGAGGTTTTGGCCTCGTACGGTGACAAGCTTTCTAAAACCTTGACCAATATATCTTGCAGCTTGTTTTGGGATCTGCGTGCTCCTTGGTTAGAACAAAACCTTGGGGAAAGTTTCATACGGTAAGCTCCTTGAAGTTGTGTGATCTATGCCTGTTAGACTGCCGAGCTGTAATGGATTGGAAAAATGGATACAAATTTTTGGCACCGTTCTTATAGAGAGAAATATGAAAAATCAAGATCCGGTGATATAACACAAGGTCTTCCAAAATCTCTTTTGAAAGAAGATCTTTTGTCTCGTGGTAGCCTGCTCCAAGGCCGAGATGTAGCCTGTGCGGAGCAAGCCGAAACTGGCTGGATCCCAGTTCCAATATGAACACCCCGCCGAACCTGAGGTTTTTGATGCATACAAGTATTTTCTAGCCAATTGAACATATCTTCTGATCAATTCATAGATCCTTTCGATTCCATTAGTAATGAGGATTCAGAATATCTCTCTTTTGTTTAATCCAAGAAAAACCAAATATCTATAAAAAAATCTCATTAAATGTAAAAGAATTGGAGTTGGTTGAATGTATTTACTGAAATACCCTAATCCTTTTTTACTAAGACCCGAAATCATGTAACGAAGGGGATTCTTATTTGTACAAATGGTATGAGCGGACAATTCCAAAGAAATGGGAAGATATGGGTAAGATTATTAAATAAAAGTAAAGTCATTGAAATTAATAAATCTCAATTCTAAATGAAAATACTTTAGCGAGAGTACCAAGATCAGACTCAACGATGTCGTGGATGAGTGGGCTCCGTAAAATCCAGTAGATTAAGGGACTAAGCGGGTATTTTTTCCACATTCATAGGAGTTCGTCTATGTTTCTGCTTTACCGTTCGACTATTTATTAAAATTTAAGGCAGTAGAACATGGTTCTCCAAAATCCAATGTTATAGGTTCAAATCCTACAGAGCGATGTCTCGTATTTCTCAAAAAAGTGATTCGATTGATGGGGGAAAGTCAGAACGGCAACATACCAACATTCTTTTGGAAAAAAAACCAAGAATTTATCTTTATTCGAGGGAGATATGAGATAAATTTTATTCTACCACAAAGAATTTTGTGACTAATTAATCAAATTTAATTTTTCTCGTTCGATTTCAGAGTATCCATTCACGTGAAACAGCTCCGCCTCTATTTTCCGCTTGCCCCAAAATGACCCGGCCAAATAGGGAAATCCCAATTCATTAGGCCTTTCGATACAATCAAATAGAAAGCCCCAAGGGCGTGATACAATGAGATAGAATGCAATAGAAACAAAGACACAGGGAACGGGTTACATACTCTTAACGGTCAAAGCGAACTCATTCATTCTTACTCAGGTTCTTGAGTTTTGGGAATTTCCTTCCATTGGCTGGTTCAAATTAAATACGGATGGGTCTTCCAAAATGGCTATAACAGAGTTTCTGTTATTCGTATTAACAACTACTCTAGGAGGAATGTTTTAATGTGGTGCTAATGATTTAATAACTATAAAAAAGTAGTACCTGAAAGAGATGGATTAGAATCAACTAGGCCTCCGTCACGTTCTGTTTCTGAATCATGTTAGGATACGGCTCTAGAAGCTTCTGCTTTCATTCACTTCTAGGACGTGGGTTAGAGAGGGGGGAATATGGTAAATAAAGTCGAAGTGCCCATCAACCCAAAGTACTGTGTTTTGAGAAGAATTCCCCCTTTTCTTTATTTTTCAATACAAATTTGAAAAATGGGAAGAAAGCTCTCAGTAAAATTAGAGATCTCCCACCATATAGGACTTGTAAGTTGATTCATAACCATGCTAGTAAAGTTGAACAACTATGAAAACATGGCATGAAGATGCAGACGACGCTGTTATAACTAAATGCCTCTTTTTCTCTGGAAGTTGTCGGAATGACTCGTAATAAGATATCGGCTACCTCCCTGGTGGCTCCATGCATGCTATAACTCCTGAAAGTGTGAGTTTGGCCCCTGGATAGAGAGAAAGGATGATCCATCAACCCACTAGTTTGTTTTATGAGGCACAAATGGGAGAATTTTTCTTGGAAGTTTTTACGAGACAAAATAAAAGAAAGGATTCTCTATTTCTATTATTGTGGTTTTATTTATTTCTCTTTCGCGTTCGCGCCTTTTCTTTATCTAATCGTTATCTAAATTTTTTCTTTGTAAGAGCACATCTTACATCGCAATACGAAATTCCTCGAATTGATTTGTCATTTCCATAAAGGATCTAATTTACAACTAGAAGTCGTACATTGTCCCTTTCTTGCAAAAGATCGGGCGGAAAAGTGTTGCTACATGTCAATCTGAGATCTTATTTCGGTTCGATACGTCCACCTACGAGACTCACCTTCGGCTTTTGTCTCGGTTTGGAATGAAAGACAATTCCAAATCAGCTTTGTCTACGAAGCAATTCATTAGCTCGTTATTTAGTACGACTTAACGAAATGACAGAATCCATAAAAATTATTCAATAGGCTCTGGAAGGACTTCCTCGAATTTCCATATAAAGGACATGCCGAGCAGAAATACCCTCTTTAACTTCTATTCTGATGGACTGAATATATTTCGTCAGATTCTATAGGATCAAACCTATGAAACTTAAGAATGATGGAAGGGAATAAAATCATACCATTTATGTGGCACTAGCGAGATCCAGCTAAGGAAAAAGAGTGTCGCGGCTGCTCCACTCCGCGCGGTCTCATCAACTTCACTTCGTTGCCTTCCCAGACGGTTGTTGCTACTAGACGATGAAATGGATTTTGAAACTTATTAACATTTTCCAAAAAAGGTATGGTTACCTTCCAATCCTTCCAATTCACTTATTAATTTGAATGACCATCGAGGAACTTTTTTATTGATTTCATGGAAATGGCTATTCATTTAATTCTTGAGGTAGCACCACTTGATCTTCAACAAGGTGTGACTGTTGGCAGGTTTCTTTGTATGTGTTGTCTGGAAAGAGGAGGACTCAATGATTATTCGTTTTCCGGAATCAGAAGTCAAAATTTTGTAGGGATCCCGAATACGGTTAACCAACATGTTAACTAATCGATTACGATAAATTAGATCAGATTTTGCAGTTTTTCTTCTGCAGTACATCGGCGTGACATGAGCGTGAAAGGGGTTCAAGAATCTGTTTCATCCCACAGGTTGGCATTTCTCTTTTCTTGCTCTTTCTTCTTGACCTTTAGTTTTGTGACTCGAGTACTTGTTGTTTTTTAAGCGAGCACCCTGCACACTAGATCGTAGGCGTCGAGGCTTCCCCTTTTGAATGTTTCAGTGCTCTCTTCAACCGGTAAAAGATGCTAGTCGCACTTAAAAGCCGAGTACTCTACCGTTGAGTTAGCAACCCCAAAAAACAAAAAAAAAGAAAGTATTGCTTCTGAACCCAGCTCATGTACCGCTTTAATGGGCGAACAGCCCTAGAGCGAGTGAAACTCATCACTACCTTGTAAGGGCAGCAATTGAAAACGCGAATATCTTGTGAGAAATAAATCAAGTTTCACTTATGTATTGCTTTTGTATTGTTTTTATTGTATTGACAAATCGCGTGTGTTAAGCAAATCACAAGACTTTTCTTTTCTTTATGTAGGACATTGTAGATGATTTAATCCAAAACGGAGTATCCAAGGAAGCCTTTCGAGACGCTCTGACTCTAAAGGGACAGACAGCGGCCTCCCCACTTGACACATAGTTTTACCTCCTATTTTTTTTAAGACGAAGAAAGAAATTCTATTTTCTCTCCTATTTACTACGGCGACGTTTCTGATAGTCATTCCATTTTTTGGTGGATAAGAGCATACTCAGAATCAGAATCTTGGGGAGTATTATCTGATCATATCTACTAATTTGAAGCCCCAATTAACCTTCTCTTTTTGAAATATTTTTGGATTCTAGATTTGAACAAGTTCGTCCATGTGGGCAAACATTTTTTGCCAAATATATATCAAATATGTCGCATTTCAACGTGCTACAACTGTCATCAAATATTATTAGTATTATAACAAGGACATGGACAAACATTTCAATTAACATTGTCCATTTCCTTTTAACATGGACAAACATACTGTCGTATGGCCGTCATACCCAATTCTCTTTTTTATGGACATGGACAACGTGCTACAACTGTCATCCAAGATTACTAGTATTATAACAAGGATATGGACAAACATTTCAATTAACATTGTCTATTTCCTTCTGACATGGACAAACATACTAGCGTATGACCATCATACACAATTATTTGTTTTATGGATATTAACAAACATTTATATATATCAAATACGTCGCATTTCAATGTGCTACAACTGTCATCCAAGATTATTAGTATTATAACAAGGACATGGACAAACATTTCAATTAACATTGCCAATTTCCTTTTTACATGGACAAACATTCTCACGTATGGCCTTCATACACAATACTTTATTTTTATGGACATGGATAAACATTTATATATATATCAATTACGTCGCATTTCAACGTGCTACAACTGTCAACTGGGGTTTTAGTCCCCCTACTATATGTGTGGACAAATTTAAGTATCCTGGAAAAACTTAAATTTCCTTAAGACATAGACAAACATTTTCACGTATGATTGTCAAAGAATATTATTTGTTTTTATGAACATGGACAAACATGTATTTTTAGACATGGACAAACATGTATTTAAAAATATGTATTTTAAAACATGTATTTTTGGAAACCAAACACTACTATATACGTGGACAAACTTCAGTTGTTTTTTGTCCCTTGTCTACTCCACCAATACTACACTATTATTGTCTACAACTTCAAGATCGAAACCAATTTTGTCAAAAACACATCTCATCTTATCGATTTTCCTAAAAAAATAAAAAAATTTCAAACCTTGACGATCTAAAAGCGATGGACTAAAAACGATGGACTAAATCAGCAAACCTTTGTCAAACCCAAACTCGAATCTTAGCTCCTCTTCCTCACGATTTCCCCAAATCCCCTTTGTTTTTTTGCGATCGTTATTTACCTTTCCCTTTACCTTTTACAGAGCTAGATGTGCCCTAATTTAATGGGCAACCCTTGGCAACCAAACGTCAGTTTTAAAGGAGGCTATTACGGTTTTTTTACGTGCCAAAAGGGACACACGGGAGAAGGCCAAAAAAAGGGACACACTGGACTATTTACCTATACTCAGGGGACACACGGGATAAAACTCCCTAACAAAATTGCCACCGCATTGACTAAGTCACCTTTGGATTTTAGGTGATTTATGTTAAAATGGCAAATCATGTTATTCAAACATGAATTTCTAAAAATCTTATAAAATCCAGTGTTAGTGAACTAATAACTTTTTAAACAACAATTAAATCTAATGTTATTGGAAATATTTAAGTTTGTGATTTTAAGCCATTTTAAGGAGTTTTGAAGTATTTCAAAAGATTTTTTTAGTTAAAAATATAAAAGTCCAAATCTCATGGTTTTAAGTAGAGTTTTAAAAGATTTTATAACAAATCATAAGGATTTCTCCAAATTCAACTAAAATTATTTAAAACCTCATAAAAACTAAATCATTTAAAATTATTCACAATTCATGATTCAATACATCCTTTTAAATAAATTAATGGAAAACTTATTAAATCTGCCACAGACTTATTTTAGTAGTTACTGACAAATTTATCAATTAGTTACTACAAATTTATTTCAAATAAGTTAGTAACAGATTTGTTCGACAATACCACATACTTATTTTAATAGTTACTTCAAACTTAATATTTTCCACATACTTAAAGTCTCTGGCAGATTTATGTAAAATCGGTAATAATTATCGAAATAAATATGTAGTAACATTAAATAAATTTGTAGTCAGTAGAATAAAATAAGTTTGGAGTAACTATAGAAATAAATTTGTATTTGTAGTAACAATAAATAAACCTATATTCAATAGAATAAAATAAGTCTATAGTAATTATCAAAATAAATTTGTAGTAACGTTAACTAAATTTGTAGTCAATAGAATAAGATAAGTCTGTAGTAAATATTGAAATAAGTGTGTAGTAACTACACAAATTTTGAAAAAAGAATAGATGAACAATTTTTTTAAGTGGCATCTTTATTTTGTCAAATATTGGTAAATGATCATTAATCGTGAGTTGTGCTATTCTAGGTAATTATACAAATTGGTTTGGTTTAAGAGAGCTGTTCTGAAACATGTCTGCTAATTTGGCCAGACTATCCCTCCTTTTTCAAGGTTTAACAAATGTCTATGATGTGTATCCCAATTTAAATATTTTGGTAATTAATTTATTTTCTATTGTATTTTTCTCTTATTCGTTTGTTAAAAGTCTTCCGGTTTTGTAGCGCAAGTGTTTTAAGTTGTCTTATGGAATACAATGTAGTTATATAAATGTTTTCATTGTTTTCATCTTATTTTCATGTTCGAAGAATGAAACCTTGTTCCTTATGAAGATCAAACATGGCTTAAAACGAATAAAATTCTCGTGAATTTTCAGTTGATTGATCGATCAAATTACCTGTCGATCATTCCCTCTTTATGAAATGTTTTATTGTGTGGACCAATCAATCAGCTTCGTAGCTAGTTTTGTAACTTATTAGCCTCAAACAGCTAGTTGCTCAATTAATTTCCATATTAGCCATAAAACTTTAACAGCTATGTGTGTGGCAAAATAATCAACAGAAGCCAACTAGCCACGTATGACGTATCTATAGGCACTTTCGTCTATGTTGGCTCATTAATGATCCATCTCTATTAACTCAGAACCAACTCGAATACCCGAATGTCTAAGACTAATCATGGTTGATATTCTTTTTTTTGTTTGTCAACAATTTGGATCGACATGCCCCGATTCATAGTCAAAACCCACCCCCTAAAATCCATTTTTTTCTTCCACTTGTCGCAGAAAGGGATCAAACCCCGGTGCCTTAAGGATTTGTAAAGTGAGAAACACCACTGATCCACTTGTCTTCACCATGATTGATATTCTTTAAGCGTCGAAATACCATTTTTTATTTTTAATTGTTTTGGGCAAAACAATTCTTCAACTTATCATTTTCCTTTTTTTCTTTTCTTTTAGCAACTTAAAATATTCTCATTATAATAGCAGTGGTAGTCAAATAAGTGACAAAGTATAAACAAACGTACAACTTCTTGAAAACCCTCTAATATTTCGGACAAGAAAATCGTCTAGGTATAGGCGGAAAGCTGGCCAATCGTTCGGAGATAACACCATCTTCACTATTTTAATACTTGTCTCTTGCCATCTCCACTTCGAGGATGTTTAGGTCTACCATGCACGTCATCGCCCAAAGAACTGCCTCGAATTCTGCATGAAGGAAAGAGAGACTTCGTCTTATTGCTCGAGCACCCATGCGAAGGCCGCCAACAGAGTTGGAAAAGCTGACCCAGCCCAATCCTGAAAAGAGCTCATTGTCCTTCCAAGAACCATCAACATAACACCGGTAACCCGAGAAATCCGGAAGGCGTGACCATGGTCTAGAAATGTTGTCTTGAGAAGTCTCCCGAAAAGCGGGGATACTTTGGGGGTTCACCTGGACTGCATCTTGAGCCTAAAACCATAGATCAACCTCTGTTTCTGCCAAACGAACAACCTCTCTTGAGTTCCTATCGATATTTGAAAATAATTTATTGTTTCTTGCTTTCCAGAGATACCAAAGGATCCATGGAAAACTCTTTGTGTCTACCGATTCGGAAATCCTCCAAAATAGAAAATCTAAATTGGAGAATAAAGAAGAAATCAGAAATTCATCTGGGGCCAAAGGTATATTCGAAGAGGCCCATGACTGAAAAGCCGGAGGGCATTCAAATAAAACATGGTTATTTGTTTCACCATCAAAACCACATCTACTACACCAAGAATCACAACGGATTCCACAGCGTATCAAATTTGTTGTGACCGCTAAACAACCAGACAACACTTGCCAAAGAAAATGCTGAAGTTTGGAAAAACATTTTATCTTCCAAGCCTTCTCTTGTAGAGCTCTAATATTTGGACCATGTATATCTAACTCATTTAGAGATAAATTATTTTCTACCCAATACCCAGATTTAATTGTATATCGTCCATATTTTATAAAAAGCTAACCCCGAGAGTCCTCTCGTTCAAATTGCAAGAGTGGAATCCCTAATATAATACACGCATCATGGGGAACTATTAGCTGATTGATTAAAGCATGTCTCCAAGTTCGAGTAACTGGATCAATTAGTTGGCTAACCATCAAGTCAAGATACAAAATTGGTGTTTGTCCCTGCGCAGGCCGCGGTAATATATCTGAAATCCATTGGTCCTTCCAAACCGAAATGTTCTTCCTATTTCCTACTAATCAACCCTTTAGAGACTAGGGAACGAGTATACACCATGCTCCTCCAGCCATAGGAGGAATTATAGACTTTAACCGGGGCCAAGACATCCGTCTCCTTGAAATATCGTCCTTTTAACACCCTTGATAACAATGAGTCCGGGTTATCAATGAGACGTCACAACTGTTTTGCCAGTAGAGCCGAATTAAACTCCTCCAAAGCCCAAAAACCCAAACCTCCCTCATTTTTAGTTGTACATAAATTTTCTACTTTTTCCAGTGTACGCCTTTTGTATGACCTGAATTACCCCACCGGAAATCCGCTGTTGCGGAATGCAATTTTAATATTATGCCCTTGGGTAACCGGTAACATGACATTATGTATGTAGGCAGGGCCGTGAGGACTGATTTTATTAATACCTCTTTGCCACCTCTTGACAAAAACTTAGATGACCAACTATTTATTCTCTCTTGTAATTTTCTCTAACAAATGAAAAAATCTTTGTTTTCGCGCCCTCTAGACTCTCCGGTAGTCCCAAATATGTTCACATGCCTCTTAAGTTATGAATCGCCAAGATATTATGAATGTCTTGTTTTCTTTCATTTGGTACTGCATGTCCAAATTGTATCGATGATTTTTCAAAATTTATTTGTTGTCTAGATACCCTTTCATACTCTTTGAGAACTCCTAAGATAGTTTGAGCCTCCTCTCTATTGGCTTTATCGAAGAAAAGACTATCATCAGTGAACAAAAGATGAGAAACTGAAAGACCCCCCCTCTTGAGACAGAAATCCCTGTCAGATAATTTGATGATTCCACCTGTTTAATATTCCCTACTAGTACCTCTGTACATAAAATAAACAAAAACGGAGACAGAGGGTCTCCTTGGTGTAATCCTCTTTGCAGTAAGATGTGTCCTTGCGGACTGCCATTGAGTAAAACCGAGTAATAAACAGAACAAATACACCACATCATATACATGAAACCCACTTTTCAGGAAATCCGAATTTTGTAAGTAATTGTTCTACAAAGATCCACTCCACCCTATCATAGGATTTACTCATATCCGTTTTAATCGCCATAAACTTCCCTTTAATTGCAATATTTTTCCTAAGAGCATAAAATATTTTCTGAGCAAGTAAAATGTTGTCCGATATTAACCTGCCTGCAACAAATGCCGATTGTGTCTCAGAAACCAGTGAAGGAAGAATCTGTCTTAACCTTAAACAAATCTCCTTTGAAATAATTTTATACACAACATTACATAAGCTGATCACCTTGAAATCTACGATCTTGTTTGGTCTAGTAACATTTGGAATGAGACATTTATTTGTATGATTTATTCGCTGATCGAAACTTCCATCATTTAGAAAATCATTCACCAACTTAATATCATTTTTCTGCTTTAATCTTTGTCTCTCAAAAATATAAATTAAACCATCAAATGTTAATAATACAACCCTATATTATAATAATTTGGGAATCTAACCATGAATTAAAAAATAATTAAGTATCTAACCGTTGGCCCCACCACATCCCCTCTCTCCTATGAAATTTTACTATTTTACCCCTACTTTCATTTGAAACAAACAAAAAAAATATCTTATGTCAGAGCATTAATGACAACACGTCATGAGTTGTGTACATCACCAATTTACCATGATAACAACTTTAGCAAGGTAACATCCTTAGGCAATTGGTTTTGAATGGTAAAGATATTGGTTTAGAATGATAAATATATTGATTTAAAATGGTAAAAATATTAACAAGGAAAACATAGATGTCTTATCACACCAAATAAAACTACGATTTATCATGGTAAAAACGTTAGCAAGGTAATATCTTTAGGAAATTAGTTTAGAATGATAAATATATTGGTTTATAATGATAAAAATATTAGTTTAGAATGGTAAAGATATTAGCAAAGAAAACAGAGATGGCTTACCACACCAAATAAAACTACGATATATCATGGTAACAACGTTAGTAAGGTAACATCCATAGGAAATTAATTTAGAATGGTAAAAATATTGGTTTAGAATGGTAAAGATATTAGCAAGAAAAACATAGATGTCTTATCACACCAAATAAAACTTTGATTTATCATGATAACAACGTTAGCAATGTCTCATTCTAACAAACTCACTATAAACTGGAAAACAATGTAACATACTAACATATTTATCCTGCTAAAAATTACATGTTATTTGTTTAATGTTGGGTAGGAAGAATAGGGGTAGTTTCGTCGGTTTTACATGAGCAGTTCCCTAGTTTTGCTAAGGTTGTCAATTACCTAAATACTTTCCATTTAATATATATTTAATTAATTTACCCTTTTTTATTTTCTTCAATTTCATTTAGTAGTAAATATTTGATACATCAGTTTGTACAATAGAACGAATAAAAGCAGAGTAAGAGCCATCATACACCAACTACTAGATATATCCAAAACGACATGCTTTGCTCATTTGTTAGCAAAACAATTATTTTTCCATGGAGTGAAGTTGAAAACTGCATCGAAAAATTCTTTGCGCCACAGTGCTATCGTTGATAGCTGATGTTGTAAACGAAGATGCACCAAACCAGAATTGATCAAATCATTGAATGATTTATTATCACCTTCAAAAACTATGTTTTTATACCCAAGAGCCCATATTGATTGCATTGCCCAATGAAGAGCAATAAGATCAGCTTCATCTGTCTGATATCGTCCTTCATAGCGTTCTATACCACAATGTAAAACGTGCTTAACCTGTCTCGAACTATCCAACCTAGACAAGAAGGATGATCTCCTTGATAATGAGACACATCATAATTACACTTTATCCAATTTTCGTATGGAGGCTTCCATAAAGTTTGTGCTTGCCCGTGAAGAATAAGAGGAGGAGTAATTGAAGAAGCTTCAATTTGTAACCATTCTTCTAGATCAGCTAATGATGGAGCATATGTATCCTGAATAGATATAACTTGTTTACCATATAGGAGTGAATTGCGACTTTTCCATAATCGCCATAGAATCATGAGAGGTAATAGTTGTATATGTCGATCAATATTGGTAGTCTGAGACAATTGTAAAAGAGACAAGAGTTTATGTTCAAAAGAAACAGAGGCATCACTGATGATTTGAAGCGGTAGTCCTAAACTTCTCCACACATCCAACACGTACAGACACTCAAAAAATAAGTGTGAAATTGATTATGTACTAAAACAACAATTTTAAAGTGTGATTGTAGTATTATTCACGCAAATTAAAAAACAATTACAAAAAAAAAATTTTACCTTTAATCTATTTTGATTATTACAATTAGTGATTTTTGAGATTTGACATGAATAATTTTGATTGGATATTAAAAATAATTTTTTTTATCAAAAATTACATTGAAATTCTAAAATAACACTTTATAGTATTTTTGGAGAAACAAAAGGCATATATCAAATCAAAGTTCTTGTGTCAAAGAGTTTAAGTATACTCTTAAAATTTTAAAAATCTAATGTACGTGATTGTAAAACCTCCTTGATAATCCGTATAAGAGTTATATTTTTTATTATTTTCGATTTGGTGAATTGATTTGCATTTGGGTAAATTAAGCCAATATACATGAATCTGAAAATAATTAAGAAACTAGCAGGTCTAAGACATGTAGGCGACTGTTCACAAAAACTGGACGAAAATGCCCTTATTCAGACTAATCCTTTAAAATTTTCATGGTAAATCATATAAATTGGTACCGATAATAGTTAGTTTGGTAATTTGAATAGACAGTTAATAATTAACAGAATAATTGTAGTTTCTAAGCATGTACTTTGCTAATGTTGTTACCATATTTCATTTTCTTCACATTTTTACCATTCTAAACTAGTTCCTAGCATGATACCTTGCTAACATTGTTACCATGTTTCGTTTTGTTCACGTTTTTACCATTCTAAACCAATCTCTAGCATGTTATCTTGCTAACGTTTTTACCATGTTTCATTTTGTTCACGTTTTTACCAATCTAAACTAATTTCCAGCATGTTATCTTGTTAACGTTGTTACCATGTTTCCATTTGCTTACAATGTCAAACAATATTTCACACTGCTTTTAAGGTAAGACATTTATCTTTACTTTGATAACGTGTTTATGTCTTTACGTACGTTACCGTGCTACAATTTTCTTAAAATCAATATAGGGACAAACAGTATTTGACCCCATAAAAGAGAAGATGATGCAGGACTCATTGCTAGTTTTTTAAATACTTTCGAATTTGTGTCTATTTGCTCAAATTTCTCTTTACATTTTATTCGAATTGAAATTTTTTTTTGTCAACCGGAATTTAAGGTTAAAATTACAAAAAAAATAACTAGTTAAAGAGTTTGTTTTTGAACAAAACAACTGTTGATAGTCACCAGAATTTAACAATCTACAAATTAAAAGTGTTCTAATATGTTATCAAGTTAGAAGAACCAGTGGTCAGCCTTACAATTAGACTATCATAAATCATAAGGTATAAATAAACTGTTTCCAAACAAAAAAAAAAAAAACAAAAAAAAACAAAAAAAAAAAAAA
>WJSH01002389.1:88104-102565 GCA_009757365.2 Lepidium campestre
ATTTCATAGTAAGTATGTCTATACATTGGTATTCTATGAATCAATTACTACTGTAGATTAAATTTTGGGTTTATGGCTTTGGTTTAAACCATTGATAATATCTTATATAATAATTCACAAACAAAAGTTTTCAATAACTACCACCATATCCTTTTGACACATGACATAAGTCTCAAAAAATATGTTTTCACTTTTTCTAAAACTCAACGTTAAAAATAATTAAAAAGAATTTGGATTAATTTCATAACTAAAACTTCTCCCCACGATCTCTATTATTCGTTTATGTCTTATTCTTTTTATTCTCCTCTGCAGCTTCTCAATTCCCAGATAAATTTTATCTACTGCAACATTTGACAGTTTTAATTGTTAGCAAAGCAAATACATAATGACTTTATTTAATACCATTCGAGATCAAATTGTGAAGAAGAAATCGGTTTGAGTTCTTCGAAGACAATCATGAAGATGACAAAAAGTCTTGCTTATTCCGACAACGACTTCTTCTCCTTCGTTTTTTCTTAATAATTTAGTCAAATGCAATGCACCGGTCTTAATACTACTTCTATATAAACCTCAATTGTATATTTCATTTAATCAATGCGAATGAGACTTTGTTTACTAAAATCCTCACATGTCTGGATTTGCTACGAAACTATGACCATGTAATTGACAGAAAATATATTTTGTCTTTTGTGGATTAAGAAAGTATATTGTATGTCGGTAATATTTTCTAATTATGAGTGTGTAATAAATGTTTAAAAAACACTTTACGTATGAATTGGTCATAATACTCTCTTAGTTCGACTTCTTGTATGAAAGATATTTTAGGCCAATAAATTTTGGTATTAACAAAGGTTGTTCTTGAACCTGGGAGATTCGAGTCGAGAGTCTAAACTTCTCGGTTATAAAAATATGGTTTAAAAGCAATAGGGGATTTTCTTATATTCAGGATATTTTTGTTGATTATTGATTTTGTTAAAGATATATGTCACATATATATATCACAAGTAGATTGCAGATATGAAAGCTAAGGAACACGTGACCCTTCATATCTTGGGAAAGTTACAGAGAAGTTGAGAAGAACCAATGCATGTGAACCACTCTCTCTCTCTCTCTCTCTCTCTCTCTCTACATATATATATTTATGATTTCTTTAAAACAATGGCCCGTGAACCAACAACGATTTCAACTCAATTCACTTAAATCCAATGGAACCTACAGAAATTGAGCTGTCTATTTAGTCCTTTGAACCATACGAGACTAATACAATACTCATCAATGTTTATAATAATACTAGAATTAGATATAAAAACTTCACGAGACGTATATAATTGTTATTGTTCTATTTACTTGTCCTTATTCTCATATATTGGACAAAAGAGACAAAGAGGGAGAGCAAACAAAGCTTCATCAATGGAGAAAGAAGGATGTGAGATTGAAGCTTTAGCTATTGACTATAACATCTTTGTACGGAAGATTGATGTTAATCCTTTCGGAATCTTTAAACGGAAACCGCGGTCGGAAGTTGATGAAAATGTTAAGACAGAAGAAGAGACATGTAAGTTGGAGAATGAAACCTGCAACAAAGTCAGGCATGTGCTAAAAGGAGTGACTTGCAGAGCCAAACCATGGGAGATTCTTGCCATTGTTGGTCCAAGTGGTGCAGGGAAGTCTTCTTTGCTTGAAATTCTAGCTGCTAGACTTATTCCACAAAATGGGTCGGTTTTTGTTAACCAAAGACCGGTGGATAGAGCCAATTTCAAGAAAATCTCTGGTTATGTCACTCAGAAGGATACTCTGTTTCCTTTGCTTACGGTGGAGGAAACACTTCTCTTTAGTGCCAAGCTGCGTTTAAAGCTTCCTGCTGAAGAATTGAGAACTCGAGTTAAGTCTTTGGTCCATGAGCTTGGGCTAGAAGCTGTTTCCACAGCTCGTGTTGGCGATGATAGCGTCAGAGGGATATCAGGTGGAGAGAGACGTCGTGTCTCCATAGGAGTTGAAGTTATTCATGATCCCAAAGTTCTGATTCTTGATGAGCCAACCTCTGGTCTTGATAGTACTTCGGCTTTGCAGATCATAGATATGCTCAAGCTCATGGCAGAAACACGGGGCCGGACCATAATTCTAAGTATTCATCAACCGGGATTTCGGATAGTTAAACTGTTCAATTCTGTTCTTTTGTTGGCTAATGGCTCGACTTTGAAGCAGGGCTCGGTGGATCAGCTTGGCGTATATTTAAGGTCAAATGGTTTGCACCCTCCTCTCCATGTAAACATTGTTGAATTCGCCATTGAATCGATCGAAGCCATCACAAAACAGAAAAGGCTACAGGAAAGCAGAAGAGCAGCTCATGTCCTAACATCACAAACAACGTTACAAGAGAAGAGATCAGAAGATACTCAAGGGGAAAGCAGAAGTGGCAAATTCACACTACAACAGCTGTTTCAACAAACACGAGTTGCCGATGTAGGAACGATGAACATAGGGACTGATTTCATCACTGGTTTTGCAAATTCAAGACTAAAAGAAACTTTGATACTCACTCATAGGTTTTCCAAGAACATTTTCAGAACCAAGGAGCTGTTTGCGTGCAGGACAGTTCAGATGTTAGTTTCGGGAATTGTTCTAGGTCTGATTTTTCATAATCTTAAAGACGATTTAAAAGGTGCACGAGAAAGAGTCGGCCTCTTTGCATTCATATTGACCTTCCTGCTAACTTCAACAATAGAGGCACTCCCTATTTTCCTGCAAGAAAGAGAGATTCTTATGAAGGAAACCTCTAGTGGAAGCTACAGAGTGTCTTCATATGCCATAGCTAATGGACTTGTTTACTTGCCATTTCTGCTCATCTTAGCTATTCTATTCTCAATCCCAGTGTACTGGCTGGTGGGACTGAATCCTAATTTCATGGCATTTCTGCACTTTTTACTCCTAATTTGGCTGATTCTCTACACAGCAAATTCAGTGGTTGTGTGCTTTAGTGCACTAGTTCCTAACTTCATTGTTGGTAACTCAGTGATTTCCGGTGTGATGGGTTCCTTCTTCCTGTTCTCTGGCTACTTCATATCAAAGCATGAGATCCCTGGTTACTGGATTTTCATGCACTACATCTCTTTGTTTAAGTACCCATTTGAAGGATTCCTGATTAATGAGTTCTCAAAGTCAAGCAAGTGTTTGGAGTATGGACTCGGAAAATGCTTGGTGACTGAGGAGGATCTACTAAAAGAAGAAAGGTATGGAGAGGAAGATAGATGGAGAAATGTTGTGATCATGCTATGCTTTGTGTTGCTCTACAGGTTCATTTCCTATGTGATTCTGAGGTGTAGATGTTCCCAAAGAAGTTTCAAAACCACTCCTGTTTGCTAGATGTTGTTAACAATAATGTCTTCTCTACAAATCATTTGGGTTAGAGATTTGTTCACATGCTTAATTATTTACTTCGTACAGCAGCCGAAAATGTAAAACAAAGTGTTGTTTATGTAAAAGGATTTTTCATTGATTCCATCGTCGCTCATTTACTACCTTCTTCTGTTACCTTCAGTTTCTAAGAATAAAAAGACTAGATTTTCAAATAACAAGGAAAGGTACTTACATGGCATTGTACCAAAGGAGAAGAGATGAATAATCCATTTCCTCAGAGGAGAGTGATCCTATTACAACATGATCTTGTTTGTGTTTCATCTCTGCTGTTAGAATATCGAGAAGCGAGTGTATCTGCTTTTTCCGAGGATGTCTCTTATCTTTAACCATGAAAACATGAGTATATCCTTGTATATCTATCCAACTACAGCCTGGCTGCTTTGTGACTCCCTCTTTCCTCATTAACTTACGTACATTCATCACATCCTCCCATTTGCCGAGCTCAGCATACATGTTAGAAAGAAGAACATATGGTCCTGAATTTGAGGCCTCTACTTCTAAAAGCTTCTCTGCAACGTATTTACCTAACGTGATGTTCCTATGAACTTTACAAGCAGCAAGCAAAGAGCCCCATATAACAGAATCTGGTTCCATAGGCATCTCCTCAATCATGTTCTTTGCTTCTTCAAGAAATCCAGCTCGACCAAGCAAATCGACCATGCACGTATAGTGATCCCTAAGTGGAGTCACACCATAATCTCTGGTCATGGAAGAAAAGTAATGCCGACCTTCTTCAACAAATCCAGCATGTCCGCATGCAGAAAGCACACCAATCATGGTAATGTGATCTGGTTTTTCTCCGAAATCAAGCATTTCTCTGAACAACTCAAGAGCCTCAGTTCCGTAACCATTTTGTGCAAATCCAATGATCATCGCGTTCCAGGAAACACAATCTCTTTCCATCATCTTTCTAAATACAAGATAACCATCTTCTACACAGCCACATTTAACATACATATCTATTAAAGAATTGCCAACAAATATATCATCTTCTTCACCAGATTGAAACTTAAACCCATGCTTCAAGACGTGTACGTGCGTCTGCATGCCTAGATGTAACTCTGCAAGATCTGCACATGCTTTGAGAACATTTGCAAATGTATAGTGGGTTGGGCATGCTGATTCCTTCTTTAAGAGGCAAAAGAGGCTAAGTGCTTCTTCGTTTTCCCCGTTTTGCGTATAACCAGCAATAAGCGCATTCCATGAAACAATATTCCTCTCCGTCATTTTGGTGAACATGAGTCTAGCCGCTTTAGTGCTCGCAGCCATTGCGTACCCGCTGATCATGGAGGTTTCTGCGATTACATTTCTGATGGGCAAGCTATCAAAGATGAACCTAGCTTCGTTTATTCTGCTGCACTTTGCATACATATCCACAAACGCATTGCTTAGAATGATGTCATTCCTTAACTTATCGGTTTTAACAACACGGCCATGAACTTCCTTACCAACCTTAATTGCCAACAAGCTTGCACAAGCACTAATCACACTTGCTAATGTAACCTCATCAGGCTCAACCCTAGAATTTAACATCACTTGGAAAACCTTAAGAGCTTCCACCGCAGGACCATTTTGTTCGTAACAAGTAATCAAACTATTCCAAGAGACAACATTTCTGTCACCCATCTCATCAAAAACTTGCAGAGCATCATAGACATTTCCGCATTTGGAATACATATCAACAAGAGCAGAACCTATATAAACATCTGAAAAACCAGGTGATTTTGCAATCAAAGAATGTATTTGTACACCTCTATCCATATCATTTAGACCGGAACAGGCGCTTAGACCACTGGCAAAGGAATATTCATTGAGAACAAAGCCTTCTCTATGCATCATAGCAAAATAATACAAAGCCTCTTCACACCTATCATGCTGTGCGAATCCCGAAACCATGGAATTCCAAGTACACTGATCACGCTCAGGCATTGACCGAAACAGAAAGTCAGCTTCATCCAAAAATCCTAACTTGGCTAATGCCGTCACAAAAGAGTTCCAAGTGTAAACATTTCTTTCAGGCATTTTGTCGAACACTTGTCGACCATCCTGGAGTGACCCACATTTTGCATAGGCATCGATGAGCCGATTCTGTATAAAGACCTCATTCGAGAAACCGGATTTGATAATAGAAGCATGGACACAACGGATATCAATTGCTGACAATCTGGATCGGATGCATACGTCCAGAAGCTTTGCGATTGGTGAAGAATCCGAAAAAGAGATGTCAACAGCGAGTTTGAGAATTGATTGTCTTGCCATTCCATTATTGTCAGAAAAACTCTTAAACCTGTTTGTAGAACACTAAACATGGACCTGAATTTCTCCAACAATACAGATTAAACATATTGGATCCGAGTAGAATCCTCTTTCAAAGCCGGTTATTTTTTTCGTTATAAAGAAAAGGCGGGTCTTTTCAAAAAGATAAATAAATCCACAAAAACTTGATAACTGCATATATTAGGAAAGAATATCACGTAGCTTGATATTCTCCTATAATCACTCATTTGTATATCCTTAATTATCTCTGTTGATGTATATATAAGAGCATCTCTGTACATGTGTTTAGTAATACAATCATATATTCATCTTTACCTTATATGGTATTAGAGCATTAGTCCTAGACTTAAATTTTTCTTTTCTTCTCTCTTGGCTGCCGTCTTTTCTTCTCCCTGCCTCTTTACCATGTCTTCTTCCACTAACAACACTATCATCCCTCCTGGTCTACAATCATCTGCTGAAACAATCACTGTTCAAAACACCACCATTCTTCATGTCAACATGTTCAATATCACTAAGCTCTCCACCACCAATTACCTGATGTGGAACAGACAAGTACGCTCTCTTCTAGGTGGTCATCTGCTGCCATCCCGGATGTCTCCATCACTGTCGATGGCATTGTCTCTCCCAATCCAGAATATGATGTCTGGACCCGGCAAAATCAGCTCATTTACAGTGCTCTCCTTGGTGCAATGACCCCCACTGTGCAACCCTTGTGTCCACGGCGATCACTGCTGCTGACATATGGTCCACCCTCGCTCATACCTTTGCTAAACCCAGCAGGGGTCATATTAAGCAGATTCAACATCAACTTCAACAATGGACAAAAGACACCAAGTCCATCAATGACTACTTTCAAGGGTTTACCACACGGTTTGATCAACTTGGCTTACTTGGTAAAGTCATCGACCATGAAGACAAGATTGACTACATCCTCCAAGGGTTACCTAAAGAGTATAAGTCCCTGGTTGATCAGATTGAGGGGCGTGACACTCCTCCGTCTCTCACGGAGCTTTTCGAAAAACTTTTGAATTATGAAGCAAGGCTTCAATCTGCCCCTGTGAGTCCACATCTACCTATAATCATCGTCCCAAATCTGTGCAAAAGAATCAAAAATTCAATCAGCAATGGCAGAATCAATCTCAGCCATCTCACACTCGCTCTCCTCGCCCTTATGGTGGGCACTGTCAGATCTGTGGACAACAGGGGTATTCTGCAAAGAAATGCTTCTAGTTACAGACGTTTCAACAACAGTCACAGCCTCCTCTTCTGCCCACACCTCCTCATTCACCTATGCCATGGCAACCAAGAGCTTATTACACAACCACTAATCAGGTGCAACCTTGGATTGTTGATACCGGGGCTACTCATCACATCACTACCGACCTCAACAATCTCTCTCTCCATCAGCAATATCAAGGTGGTGAAGAAGTACAGCTAGGTGATGGAAGTGGTCTCCCCATCACAAATACTGGTTCTTTTTGTCTTCACACTTCTTCCACACCACTTACATTATCTGATGTGCTATGTGCACCTGCGATTAAGAAAAATCTTATTTCAGTGTTTAAGTTGTGTAACACTAATCATGTGTTTGTTGTTTTCTTTCCTACACATTTTTAGGTGAGGGATCTGACCTCGGGCATCCTGTTGTTCCAAGGAACTACAAATAATGGGCTGTATGAGTGGTCAAACAAAACTCCTCTCCCTATTGTTTGTTTTGCTACACCTACTGTCAAAGCTTCTGTTCGGGATTGGCATTCAAGGCTTGGCCACCCCTCTTATCCTATTCTTAAATGCTTACTTTCTGAATTTGCTTTACCTCATATTGATTCTATTTCCAAACAATTTTCTTGTTTAGATTGCTTGACCAATAAAAGTCAAAAATTATCCTTTTCTCAAACAACTATTTCTTCTACCAAACCTCTACAATATCTTTTCTCAGATTTATGGTCTTCCCCTATTGTTTCTATTGATCATTACAAGTATTATCTTATCATTGTTGATCACTACACCAGATATATTTGGTTCTATCCACTTAAATTAAAATCCCATGTTAAACAGACCTTCATTCAGTTCAAAGCCTTAGTCGAAAATAGATTCCAACAAAAAATTGGTACCTTATTTTCTGACAATGGTGGAGAATTCATAGCTCTTCGTGATTTTCTCTCTACTTCGGGAATCACTCATCTCACCACCCCTCCTCACACCTCAGAACATAACGGTCTAGCTGAACACCGTCACCGTTACATTGTTGAAACTGGACTCTCTCTTCTTCATCATGCTTCCCTTCCCACTTCTTATTGGTCTTACGCCTTCTCATGTGCTGTTTACATAATCAATAGACTGCCTACCCCAATTCTTTCCTTCAATTCACCATATAAACTCCTCTTCCAACTTAACCCCAATTACTCTAAGCTTAAAATTTTCGGCTGCTAGTGCTTCCCCTGGCTCAGACCATATCGATCTCATAAGCTCCAACCCTGATCTACCCCTTGTGTGTTTTTGGGCTACTCTCTCACCCAAAGCGCCTATCTCTGTCTCGATCCTAAAACTAATCGGCTCTATATCTCCAGACATGTTCGATTTGACGAACACACCTTCCCGTTTTCTTTTCTCTCCTCCTCTTCTCCACCTGTAACCATCCCAATCTCCGACACCTCACCTACTCTTCCGATTATTCTTCCTGTCTCTCGACCACTCAACGCCCATGCTTTGTCCTCACCACCGAGGTCTCCTCCCTCACATGCAATGTCTGGACGGAATTTATCACCGCTGTCACCGGCATACAACTTACCGGCCACCACCAACGCCGTTGAATCTGGGTTACACAATTTACCAACCACCAAGACTATGGCTCATCCATCACCATTCCGCGAGACTGCTGTCTCAAGTCCATCGTCGCCTGTTAATGAAGAAGGCCCAACTGATTTATTGGCCCAGCAAGTGAATTCTCCTTTGGGCTCAATAATTTCACCAATGGAGTCTAACTCACAATTACATGCCCATTCTCCACGGCCCAATACTGTCTCTTCTCCTTGACAGTAACAAGACGCGTCTTCTACATCGGCTCCACCTGCCAATAACCATCCGATGAAGACTCGCAGTAAACATGGCATAACCAAACCAAACAGTCGATATGCTCTCATGGTCACTGCGTCTCCTGACAATGCCATGATGATACCAAAAACCATCACTCAAGCCCTTGCGGACCCAAATTGGAGAGATGCAGTCACCGCCGAATTCAAATCGATTGTGCAAAATCGAACCTATTCGCTGGTTCCCAGGACACAACATCAGAATATTGTGGGAGGCAGATGGATTTTCACGCTCAAATATGGAACAGATGGCACAATTAAACGCTACAAGGCGCGTCTTGTTGCCAAGGGATATACACAGCAACCGGGTATTGATTTTACAGAAACATTCAGCCCTGTTATAAAATCAACAACAATTTGCATGGTGTTAGATATTGCGGTTAGCAGGAACTGGATTATCTAACAAGTTGATGTAAACAATGCTTTCCTTCAAGGCTCTCTCTCAGAAGAGGTATATGTTACTCAACCACCAGGTTTTGTTGACCCGGATCGTCCGTCTCACGTCTGCAAACTACATAAGGCGTTATATGGATTGAAGCAAGCTCCAAGAGCCTGGTATCATGAATTAAGCAACCATCTGCTACAATCAGGTTTTGTCAACTCTTTGGCTGATACTTTTCTATTCATACTTAATCGGGATAATTCTTTGGTATATCTCCTTATTTATGTCGACGACATACTTATTACTGGTAACAATGCGTCTCTGCTACACCAGACACTCTGTTCTCTTGCCACCAGGTTTTCAATTAAAGAACCAGAGGATCTCAACTACTTCCTTGGAATTGAGGCGCAGAGAACCAAAGCTGGTATATATCTTCACCAACGCCGATATATCTTGGACTTACTTCACCGGCTTCATATGACAGATGCAAGACCAGTCTCTACACCGATGGCATCCTTGCCAAGGCTCTCCCTACGCTCTGGCACACCAATGACAGACCCGACACTTTTCCGAGCTATAATAGGGAGCTTACAGTATTTGTCATTCACCAGACCAGACATTAGCTTCGCTGTAAACAGGCTGTCACAGTTTATGCATGCTCCCACAGACCTCCATTGGCAAGCTACAAAGAGACTACTCAGGTATCTTGCTGGAACCTCCACACATGGTCTGTTTTTCAGCTCAACCAACCCGAGTACTCTCCATGCATACTCTGACGCGGATTGGGCAGGTGATATTGATGATTTTGTCTCCACAAATGGGTACATTGTCTATCTTGGAAAACATCCTGTTTCTTGGTCATCAAAGAAACAGAAAAGTGTTGCAAGGTCCTCTACTGAGGCTGAATATCGTGCTGTCGCAAATGCTTCTGCTGAGCTAAGGTGGATATGTTCTTTACTCACTGAATTAGGTGTCTACATTAAAACTCCACCTGTCATATATTGTGATAATGTGGGCGCAACGTATCTTTGTGCAAATCCTGTGTTTCATAGCCGTATGAAACATATCGCTCTAGATTACCATTTCATAAGGAATCAAATTGCAACAGGCGTTCTTCGAGTTGCTCATGTTTCAAGTAAAGATCAACTGGCAGATGCGATGATCAAACCATTGCATAGACCACAGTTCTCTATACTCACATCCAAGATCGGAATCACCAAGGCTGCTCCGTCTTGCGGGGGCGTATTAGGAAAGAATATCACGTAGCTTGATATTCTCCTATAATCACTCATTTGTATATCCTTAATTATCTCTGTTGATGTATATATAAGAGCATCTCTATACATGTGTTTAGTAATACAATCATATATTCATCTTTACCTTATAGCATATTCATCTCTCTCTTCTTTAGAGACAGAGTTTTATCTCGATCCTTCCGGCGAACTTCATGCCGGTTTATCTCTTCTCTGATCCCTATCCTTTAGAGAGAACGGTTGTACATCTTACGCTCCTTGGACGTATCGATTCTGGCTTTCGTCGGTATCCATCCGGAGATTTTCCAATTTTTCTTCCGGGTCTTGCTGATTTTTTTCTTTTCTCTTTTAAGTTTTTTTGGCATGTTCTTTTGCAGGTGACACGCAACAGAGCCTACTTCCATCGGCTTCCTCACTTACCGGAGATGGAGTATGCTGATCTTTTTTGATATTGGAGAGATCTCACTTTTTGCTAACGCTTTGAATCGCTTGCCACCTTTCATCGAATAACGGTGGGTTAACTTCGGAATCAATTTGGTTCTGACGGCATCAAAGTGTCTTTGGCTTGGTTTTCGCAGGTGGATTTCAATGATGGTTGCTTTGATATTCAACCATCTGATGGATTTCGCGGAAGAGACAACCAACAATTTAGATTAAAGACAAGGAACGAAGCAGAAGTGCGATGTTTTTCCGGCATATCGAATCTCCAGATTTTTGCCGAAAAATCCTGAACTTTAAAAAATTATGGAAAAAACTCTAAATCATTGATTGATTGAAAGAAATCTCAAGTTTTTGTTGATTTTTTAAAATAAATAATGAATTGTTGTTGATAGAGTCATTTTAACTGTGATGTAAGAGTCCCTCATAATTTTACTTAATGATATTCATGTATTTCAGCTAGATTTCATGCTTATTTTGCGCTAGTTTTATTATTTAAATTCATGCATTCTCATGTTTTCACGGATGTTTTCACATATTTTTAATTTTAGAGTTCTATAGGTAGAAAGTCACATATTTTCTATTCTTTGAGTCTTTCTAGGTGATTTGAAGCTTTATTGGAGACTTGGTGACTTTGATGTGAATTTGGAGCAAAGGAGGAAATAGTCGATGAATGAAGCATTTTGGAATGAGGAAAGAGTCGATGAAGGAAGCATTTTGGAATGAAGTACTCGATCTTGAATCAACAAAAATGATCAATAAAGTGTACAAGTTGAAGTGGAGAGTCTTCTGTCTATTTTTATCTACCACATGCTCAACGAAATCGATTCGTTATTTTGGTCAAGCACTCATGATATTATCTGCTCATTTTTGTCGACCTTGGATCCATAAAATCAGTCGATGGTTTGAATGAAGACGTGTGAGTCTTCTCTGTCGTCCTTCGACGATCTCCACTCGATGAAACCAATCGATGGATCACACCCGAAGTTTTAGAACTAAAGATTGAAGCCTTATGGAGAATTTCATCTATCCTTTTATCGATGGAGCACTAGATGAAATTGACTTGAAGAGTCGCGTTACTTTCTGTCCGATTTCATTTACCCCAAGGTCAATGAAAATGCTCCATGAACCAACAAATTGAAGACACGTGATTTGTTTTCTTTAGGATTGAGTCTGGTTTGTTCCGGTTCAACCCAATTCGATTTTATTCTTTTAAACCTAGTTTTTGAAGGGTATAAAGACTCTTCAAAAACAGCTTTACGTTTTTACGCTTTTCTTTTTCTTTTGATTGGTGATTTAATAGACTTTTGGGAGACGAAGTTTGTACTCTGCATCTTTGGAGAAGATTTCTGAACCCTTTTATTTATTTTGCAATTTTATTTCTTTTGTATGAGTAGTCTTTTAATCAAGTTTATGGTTTTCTCAGGGATTTCATGAATTGATAGATTAGGGCTAGATAGGGATTATCTTAATGTTCTTCATCTAATGTTTGATTGAATGCCTGAAAGAATTTAGATGAGCAAATTGTCCTTAACCAACAAAAGCTGATGTTAAGGCAATTTGTGAACTTATCGAACTTATTTGTTAATGCGTGTTTAGAATTCTCGGTTCAAACGACAGTTTATAATTCTAGGTTGCTAGATATAGTAGGCGATGCCACGATAATGAGTTTGTTATAACTTTGTGTTTCGAGTTTAAGAACGGTTTTAATTAGTCCATGAATAATGTTCTGATTTATTGTTTTGATTTCCTGAGGATTCCCTGAACTTGATGCTTTTATTAATTGATTTCAAATCATTTTAGTCTTTCAGTAGTCATTAGTTTAAAAAAATCACAACTTTATTGCTTTTTAACTTAAGTTTGCTCCAGAGATCGATAGTGTAACATTTAATTCTTGTGGATTCGATCCTTCAATACTATTTCAATTGTTGTGTACTTGCAGTAGGATTTGAGGCTAAAACTCTGTGTATCACTTAACTCCATTAGTTCAATTATATTAAGCAAAACTACATCGTTTTATGTGCTAAAATTAATCCCGGATCGAATTTAAAATTAAATCAAACTAACCTCAGACTGGTTAATTTTGATATTGACTTGATTTCTATTTAACCAAAATTAAGCCCACTTAACCCTTAAAGATGTAAAGTGGTTGAGAGGATTCTCGGTGAACAGTGGAATTAAAGATTAGTATGTAAAATTTGAGTTAAATAACTATTTTAAAAATTATGCAATAATATATAGTTTAACATTTTTGATATAAAAATAAATATATAGATTCCAATTACTATTTTAAAATTGATATTTGCATATTAGTAAATGACTATTTTTCTAAACGTAAAATTGAACCATAATATGAATCATATATTGTTTGTTAAACAATAACTATGCATAAAATGTAAAAATATATGATTGTTTGTATTTATAAACGATTGTCGTTTGTAAACGGCTTTTCGAACGACCATAAATAAGTCCAAACGACTGTTTAAAAATATTTTTTGCAAACAATTGTTTCAAGTACTGATTGGTAGCAAAATAATCATATTAGGTCTAATTGGTTGCAACAAAAAGGTCGTTTGTAAACGAAATGATTATTTTGCTATCTATCAGTACTTTGTTTGAAATGACGTTTTGGAATCATTGTTTGCAAACGATTGTTTCCAATGGTTGTTTGAACTTAAATATGGTCGTTTGAAAAACTGTTTTCAAACTGAGCTATCCAAGGTTGTTTGCCAAACGACCATCGTTTACCATTCTTAAACGACTTTTATTTTTAGTTTTCGAAATTGTACAAACTATTATCATTTACTATTAATCATCCAGAATTAAAAAGCATTGGTTTTAGAATTTTCATTTGCAACAAACCATTCACTTTTTCTGCATGTTATTTTTGTATCTTTATGGCACACATATTAATAATTATTGACACAAATATGTTTTACTTTGTTTGTTAGTTTTAAAAATAATAATTGTAATATATATTTTTATTTTGTATCAAGAATATTAAACTATATATTATTGCATAATTTTTAGAGTAATTATTTAAATGAAATTTACATACTAATTTTTATCTCATTATACTATTCAACCGCTGTAATGTCGCGAATCAACAATAATTTTTAAATGACCTTCATTTGAAAACTTCTTTTACCAACCGCTATCTTTAACAGGTCGTTTTCAAATGACCATTGTTTCAACCGCTCTTTTTTAAAACGGTCATTTCAAACAGTGTCATCAATCAGACCCATTGTTTGCAAATGACTGTTTGAATATAAGCAATCAAATGCAAAGTCTCTACGAACGTTAGAAAGTTGATGTTGCACAGAGAAACTTCTAATGAGTTAAAAATCAATGTTGAAAAAATTAAATTTATTGTCAAAGATGAGGTTATGGCCATTAGAACTTTGGAAATAAATTTCAACTCGCTTGTTGGCTTCATCTCAAATACCAAATAGAATAGAAGCTGAATTATCTAATACTAGAGGAGGACCCGTGTGCACGCACAGGGTTAGTTAAAATCAATAAAAAAATTTTTAAGTTTAAAATATATTAATGTATGCATATTAATTACAAATTTTTTATTAATATATGAATATTAGTTA
>WJSH01002406.1:2676-15631 GCA_009757365.2 Lepidium campestre
AATGAAGTAGTAATTTTTTTAACAATTATGCATCTAATCCAGTTGAAGAACTCTCCCAGTCAAATTACCAAATTTACTTGTATTGTGAGGTTGCTGTAACAATTTCTGTGAGCTTCTCATATTACACAGAGTCGGATCACCATGTAATTCAACACAAATGTTCTTCCACCAAAAACACAACTCATGTTTGCTCCAATGTACCTTACATCTTCCCAAGGTTTGTAACCATTGCATTCCCAAAATTACATCATCCCCTCCTAAATCCAAGGCTATGAAATTTGCATTTAAGAAAAACATTTGGGGCCTCAACTGAACATCTTCACACATACCAATTCCTTTTACAGCCACCCCAGTACCCAACAAAATTTCCAGATTCTCTCTCAACTCAGTCTTAAGTCTGGTCTTATCCACAACAACCGATGATATGAAGTTGTGAGATGCTCCACTATCAATCATCACAACCAGTTTCATGTTGTCGATGTAACCACGCAATTTTGCAGCAGTAGGAGAAATCACACCCAAAAATGTGCTTAAGGACAATGACATACAAGTTCCTGATAACACCAAAGCTCCTTCATTTTCGGTTGTATCCTCATAATCTGAAATTTCCCTTAACTCAAGCTCTCTGCCATCTATGACAGTCATCACTCTCAATTGTTTCTCCGGACATTTGTATCCCTTAACACAAACAAAGAAAAAGAAAATTGCAGAGCCGTGAAATTATCACTACACTTGATAGAATTATGTCATCTAATCAATAGTGCACGATCTCAAGACGACATCTCCCCAGGGTTAACTATGCTCTCTCTAAACCATGCACTTGATTTAAAGAGATGAAACTCTCAGTTTTATTTTCCAAAGAATAAGAAGACTGCTTTTAAGAAGAGATCAACTACTGTTACAAAAATGAACTCAATCATCTTTAATTCAAGCCATTTAATTCCATAGTTAATTGATCCACTCCTCAAAGCAGTTTCAACAAGACCGGGAAAATCGAGAAAAACGAATATGTGGATTATGAAAACGGAAGCAAAGTGATTGCATGTCATTACATAGGAGAATTTTTATATTATTTCAAGATGACATATCCGAACTAACGTCGAACATGTAAAAACACTATAACCATACAATTTTCGGTTAACTGGATATCAGAATAATTTACCATTATATCTGCCAACGTTAATTTTGGTTAACGGTTTTTTTCCTTCAAATTAACTTTATTAATGCAAATCATTTCTTACAACTTGTTTCAAGTAATCAAGACAATGCTGGAACATGCTCCAATCAAAATCAATAGAATGAACAATGTGTTTAGCTAATAAATCTGCACAAGCATTATTTTCTCTTGGTGTATACAGAAATCGTATGTCCTGAAATAATGGTTTCCAATAAGCCATCGTATCAATATAGTGTTGTAAACGCATAGCCGTCGGTTGATGTTGTAGAAGTCGGATCACTTGTAAGTTATCTCCTTCAAATTCAATGGAATGATATCCCATGGACCACATAACTTGTATTGCCCAAATTATGCCTTAAAATTATGCTTCTTCAATTGTGTTTCGTCCAATAAAATTGCCCATTCCTCCTGGTAAAACATTGCCTAGATGATCTCTCACTAACCAACCAATTCCGCAATGATTATCGCCAGTATAGTGAGATATGTCTACATTGCAACTCACTAAACCATACGGTAGTTTTTGCCATTTACCATGTCTATTTTGTTTCGGCTGAAATGACCTCATTGTAGATGTAGCATGACTTAGTGTTGTTCGCCTGGCACATTCAGCAACATTTTGTTGTGCTAATTGTAATGTATCTTGCACTGTTAGTTGTTTGCGTTGTTGATAGGATCCCGGGAATTCGAACTCTGAACAAAGGCGGAAGAAGGAGCTGCAGGATGGTGGAGGCGGACAACGGCGGCGACTCGGTCAAATGGTGGGTTTTCTCGAACCAATGGATAGAAGAAATTCTTGAAAGATAGAGACTCTTGTAAGAATTTCGGATTTCTCGAATCAAAAGGATGAATAATTTTCAAGCACAAACTTTTCTCATCAATTCATTCACCAAAGAAAACAAGAAGAAAGTGTTGGTTCCTAAGTAGGTGGCAATAAGCCTAGGGTTTCCTTCTAACCAAAACACCATGTAGTTTAAAGAAAAACAACATGATGTTTAAAATGAAAACAAGAAAACAACGAAACGTTTAGTTTTGCATAAATGTCTAATACACTCGGACAAGTAACTACTCCTGAATAGCTTAGGCGTAGCGTTATGATTTGCCTTATTAAAAACCTTAATGGAGAACCTCATTCCTTTCAAAATCCCCACCAAGGAAAAGAGTAAAAAACCACATCGCTAGCTACTCATTCATAGTTACCTTGTTTGTCAGTTGGGCTGGTTTTTGAAGATGTTGAACATGTCCATTGAAGCTTCGGGGTCTGCATAGATCATAGCATGAGTCTTCTTGGCTAGCTCCCTTGCTTTGGACCGAGTGATCATTCCTTCAGGTTCTGGTTCAAGTGCGGGTTCTGGTTCTTCCTCTTCAGAACTGGTCACGATCATATCAGTTGTGGTGCAGCGCCGAAGCAGACAAGAGATAATAGATCTCAAAGAGATCTCGATATAACTGGATGGTGGCTTATGGAGGAGATGAGAGAGGCGTGGAGGTGATGAAGAATCGATGGATAGATAAAGCTCAACCTAGACGAATTTAATCAAGCCTAAGGACCTTTCTTCCTAGCTAGGTGAATCGAATCAAACCTAGAAGGGCACCTGTCAATCTCGGGAATGGAATCCACCAAGAGACTCGTCTTCTTCCTTGAAGAGAATCGAATCAATTTTCAAACAAGGACCTAGAAATCCTAGGAATTTCTCTAAGAGGAAACTCTCGAATTCTGTATTTTTATTCAACGTCAACTGTCCAAAATGTACAAAGGGTTACAACTTATATAGGGATCCTAAAGAAACCATAATTTTTAATGGGCCTAAACAAGAAAAAACCTAATAACTTATTTACTCTTCCTAATCCTAATGGGATTAAATTTACAACCCAGTTAATTAAATACAAAACAAGGCTTAAACACTTGGGCCTAATGAAAACATAATTACAAATGAATAAACAAAAGTCATCCTTGATTATAAGCCTCACACGTGATTTAGGCTTAAAGAAAAGCCCATCAAAGGCAATCCATGACTTTTTCGATCTCTGTGCTAATGGCGCAGGTCCACGCTGCACCAGAACCCTCTCGCTTTGAAGGATTCATCCTCGAATCCAAAGCGGTCTTCTCCACAAGCTCACGGTACATCCGGAGGTTCTTCTTTCTCATACACTCCTTCTAGGGCTTCAGTATGGACACTTCCTCTTTGAGAAGATAAGGCATATTTGGATGATCTGGTGGATGTTCTTTCGGTTCTTGGGCTTGTTGAAACCACAAAAGGTCCAAGAGTAATGCCCAATTGGCCCAAGATACAGATCGTCTCCGAATTGGACAGTGCTTCTCACGCTTTGCACTTGACACGCAGTATCGTTCATTACTGAACTGCCAACTTGCAGAGCCAATAACTTTCCCCTCAAAGCTCCGTTTGTACTGATTCAACTTTTCAGACGTAACTAGTTGAGTCAAGATTCCAGAAAATGTAAAATTAAAACCTGGTTCGCTCTGGTCTGATCTGGGAGCTTCAGTGAGTATCTTCTCATCTCCATCAGATTCACTAGAGCTCTGCTAGATTGCAAGTGGCATAACTTCCTCATGCTGAACTCTTTTGAACCAATTCCAATTGGAGGAGTTCTATAGATGCGTCAAGTTTTTAGATCAAGTTTATTTGAAGCATAACTCTTCCTGGTTGGTAGATTAACTCTAAGACGTAGACGTATGTCTCTGGCACATTCAGAACGGTTTCCTCCGGGGTCCTTCATTGGTTGGTTGGAGCCTTCTCCATGCTCCTTAGTTTCTGGACAGTTGATTTTCTCATCACTCAAATATCTCTCTTGACCATATCCATCCGGTATATCAGACTCATGAGTAGTTGGATGGACCAAGGTATGATCACAAACCCGAATGGTTTGAGCGATAGCGATCAGTTTAACCCACTCTAGTAAATGGGATGTATCTTGAAGCTCAGGTGGAATTTGCTTTAGTTCTTTGCCTCCCTGGAACCACAAGAGATCCAACAACAACTTACATTTGATCCTAGATACAGAATATCACTCAGTTGGGCTGTATTGATCAATTGCTGACCGTAATGCGCAGTCACTGTCACTGCAGATTGGCCAACTTGTAAAATCCATATCGTTCACTTCTGGTGGTCTTTGCTCACGTTATATGGCTCGTTGGAACCATAGGATACCCAAGAACAATTTCCAAGTGTTCTGAAAGGCAAACTCTCGATCAGCTTGGCTGTGCTGATCAATTACTGGTCGTGACGTGCAGTCGTAATCACTGCAGATTGGCCATCTTGTAATGTTCATATCTTTCATATCTTTCATCTCCGAACTCCTTTCGGTATGATTCAACTCTGAGGATCTAGATAATTTAGTTATGAATTGATAGAAATTTAAACCATTACGTACTTCATCCTGAGTCGCTCAGAATATGTCAAAGAGTGAACATGTATCTTCTCTGTCGGCGGCTGAAAGTTTCTGAAGAGCATCCATTGAGTCCGGCTCAACAGCTGGTGGTTGAGGCATGTCAGCTAACCTCCAACCAATGCCCTCTCGATCCTTAAGCCTCTCTGGGATTCCTAGATCTGAGTCATTGTGAACCACGTGATTCACAAGAAGGAGATCTTCGGTATGAGATATGATACTTTGAAGATCAAGCCAATCTCCATGAATCTCAAGAGTTTGATGTAGATTTGTTTCAAACTCTTCCTTTTCTTCATCTTCATAAGTATCGTAGACTGGTGGTCCATGAAACTCATCCAATGGTTCAACATAAGCGAAAGTGGTGGTGGTGATGGGCGGAACGAATATGAATCGAGACATGGTCAAGGTAAGATGTAAAGTTACATTTGTGGTTAATGGTAGGCGATGGCAAACAGATCGAACGATAAGGCTAAGAAGCTGATCCTTGGCTTTGATACCAAGCTGGTGCATCGCGGAAGCGGACAAGAGATAATAGATCTCAAAGAGATCTCGATATAACTTGATGGCGGCTTGTGGAGGAGATGAGAGAGGCGATGGTGAAGGTGATGAAGAATCAATGGATAGATAAAACTCAACCTAGGTGAATTTAATCAAGCCTAAGGATCTTCCTTCCTAGTTAGGTGAATTGAATCAAACCTAGAATGACACCAGTCAATATCGAGAATGGAATCCACCAAGAGACTCGTCTTCTTCCTTGAAGAGAATCGAATCAATCTCCAAACAAGGACCTAGAAACCCTAATTTTTAATGGGCCTAAATAAGAAAAAACTTAATAACTTATTTACTCTTCCTAATCCTAATGTACCTAAATTTACAACATAATTACAAATGAATAAACAAAATTCAATCTTGATTCTAAGCCTCACACATGATTTAGGCTTAAAGCAAAGCACATCAAAGGCAATCCATGGCTTTTTCGATCTCTGCGCTAATGGTGCATGTCGACACTGCACCACGTTGGTAAATTAATACGTTTTTGTCTTTCCAAATCCTCCATAATAGCCAGAATGTACGTAGCTGTAATTCTTTAGGAAGTGATGAGTTTGATTGAATTTGTATTAGATAATCAAGGTTTTCAATAATCTGACATTGTGGATTGCACTAACGGAAAAAATGGTAAACCAAAACTCCTCCAACAAGCCTCCGCATATGCACACGTAAAGAAAACATGGTCAGTTTTTTCTAGGTGAAAATCACATCGATAGCATCCAACGCGTGGAGTAATATGTTGTGATGATAATGATTCACCAATTGCCAACGCTTTCGAACACAAATCCCATAGAAAATGTTGAATTTTTGGGACTACGGGTAATGACCAGATTGTATTTGCCGTCTTTGGATAGTGTCATAGAGGCAAATTGATTGAACATCCTTATGCTCGAACTGTGGATGTAAGCTTGTAACTGTATATTGACCATCAAATGAATATCCCCATATATAATCATCTGAAACTGCAGGGTTTGGTATATATGTTTTCCAAACATACTGTTGATCTTCTTGGCTAATCATGTGTTTGACCTTTGTTATATTCCAATCTTTTGTTAATGGATAAATTAGTTCACTGACCTTAGCATTTTAGTCAAAAGGTGGAAGAAGTCGTGGTGCTCTTAGAGGTTGCAGAGGAAGCCATGGATCAATACCCCCTTTCGTATCGTGTCCATTACCAATTCGCTTTTGTAAGCCGTGATTTAACAATTCTTTCCCAAAACATAGTGATTGCCAACCGTATGATGGTCGTGATCCTACCATCGATGATAAAAGATGTGATCTTGAATAATATCTTGACTTCAGTATTTGTGCTAAAAGGCAATTTGTTCTCATTAAGATTCACCACGTTTGGCTCGCTAGTAGTTCTTGGTTGACAAATTGGAGCTTTCTAAATCCTAGGGCCCCAATGTTTTAGGAGTTGTAATTTTGTCCCAAGACACCCAATGTATTTTCCTATGGTTCGGTGTTGTTCCCCACCAAGATGGTTGAGAATAACTGAATAACATATTGGAGGAGCTTTTCAACCGCCTAGAATAATAGAATGAGTTTTAGTTGAGCTTTTCTAGGTTGAGTATTCTGGTTTGATTTTTATTTTTTGGGTATGGATAGAGAAGAAACATAAATTGGATTACATCAAACAATATGCAGATCATATTTGTTTTTTATGCCATGTGTTTTTCAGATATTGTGGGAAACAAATTTTTTCCTTCGTAACTTTTATAATCCTCTGTTTTTATATATGATTCATTCCTCTTTCTTCTGGTGAACTCTTCTTCTCAAACTCAATATTATTTATCTCTTTCTCTTCTAAGCATCTCTCTTCTTCGCCTGCAAGTAAAACAGTTGCTGGCAGATTGACCTTGCTCCGACGTTGCTGGCAGATTGACCGGGTTGCAAGCATTTGTGAACTGTTGAAATCGTTGGATGATTTACATGATTTTGTTGGACGCATAATAGCTCGATATGTATGTATCTAATGACTTCCTCTTTTTTACATTCATTTCTGACGCCCAAATCTATGAGTTCAAGCAATGATCCATTCTCCCAAAGTCTTCATACCTGCAGAAGTTATATAATTTTTTGAATTATGATCACTGTAAAAAAATATCAATCAGACTTTGTGATTTGATTACTTTATTTTAGAATATTTAATTGCTCAACTTAATGTGTTTCCATTCTTTTTAAAATTCAAAACTACTAAATTTATTCTCAGTGAACTATCCTATGTGAAGATGATGTCGAAGCTTTTCGTGAGTTACGTATTTCAATTAACGGTGGTAACGGTGATTCTAACTCCAAATTAACTTAAGCCTTAAAAGGTTTACTTTTCAAAAGTTCGATTTTTTTTTTAAGAATATTTGAAATAGTTTAGATTTATTTAAAAGAAAAATAAGTTCACGTTTTATTATATAAAAAACTTTAAGTTAAACATTTTTTAGGAGGGTTTCCGATAAAAATTTACTGTGTTTCGACGTTTTGAAGTCTCACTAAAATAACATCATTAAATAAATAAATTTCGTCAAATAACGACCCACAAGTGTCTCGAATTTAAAAATTTAGGTAGAATTATGAACTTTAATTGGGAGGTCTAACCAAAACAAAACCCAATATTGGGCTAGTGAATTGGGTTTATTGGGCCGACCGGATCGGGTTGAGATCGTTTTGAATAGACCTAAAATATTTTTTTGAGTTAGTTTTTTTTGTTTGGGGGACGTTTTGCCTCTTATATTTTATTAATTCATACCAAATTATAATGGCTTGAACTTGGTTTAGCCGACAAATTTATTATCCCTCATCATACAAACCAAAATTATTATATTCTATATATTTAATAATAAAATAGAATGTATACCTTGAATTCTTCTTGTGATAAAATCCTCAACTTCTTTGGTCTCTTGAGAGGCCTTTTCAGAGCTAGGGAAAGGATTCATAGATCTTCTTCTTCCTCATTAACAAGACTGATTTCCCCTCCAATAGATGGAATTGAGTATATTTTTTCAGAGTATGCGACAACCCAAGTGGACATATGATACTCAGTCGATACAAGTGGGGTTATTGACAAGCTAAGATGACCAACACATGCAATTGCGTGGGAACAAGAAATTCTTTAAGACTGGTACTCTGAGCAAGAACACCTCTCATCGCCTAAGTGAACATAGAAGCAATCCCCAAATGATGTTGTAACTTGTAACTCATACTGGGTCATAAGTCTAACCGCCATAGAACCTGAATTTTTGAAGTTATTAGTAAGAATTGCACTGACATGTGGTGTTAGAATTCCATAATCTTTATTGGTTGTAGCCATGCGCATTGCAAACCAGCTCATCACGGTTGTTCTAATGTATTTGAGCATAAGTATTACAGGGTATTCACGAGCCTCCTTCAACATAGCGTTCCATGATTTAGCTATATTACTATCCATTATGTTGTATCGTCGACCTTGAAAATTACTTCTAGTCCAATGAGGCATTCCAGAAACATTTAAGATGTTAACAAAAATGATATTTAGGAGGTTGTCATATATAACATTACTATATATATGACTATATAGATTATTTATTCTATATCATTAATAATAATTACGATGATTACTATATAGAATATTACTCTATATAGATATATTTGGCTATATAACATTATAAAGATGTATGTGACAGAACGATGCTCTTATAACTGGGCATCATGCTTTATATTACTTACTAATGTCAACTAGGTATGTAACGCATTCAGGGCTAACATTCTGAATATCAAGAAATATTTTATTTAATTCCAATAGTGTATATGCCCTCACAGCTCTTGACATCAAGTTTGCAATATTCTTTGGCTTAAACTTTGACTGCACGTTTTTCTAAAGGTGGACAGTGCAAGTCTCATGAGATGCAGATGGATATACATGCTCATTGTGTGGAAGGTAATTCAATTATATAGTAATACTATGTAAAATTGTTGTAGTATAATTGACATACTACTCTATATATATAATTGAACCTCTGTTTTTACTTTAACCAATGATGTGTCGGTCTGATATGAAATCTACATCTGTTGAACCTTCCAAAAACTCCTTAAGCTTACGCAAGAACCACTCTCAAGATTCATCGTTCTCACCATTATTCCGAAGGCAAGGGGGGAAATTTGTAAATTACCGTCTTGGCAACAAGCAGACAGAAAGCAACCTCCAAATCGAGATTTCAAACTGGTTCAATCCACGACGACTAACTTCCTCAGGTATTGATATTCTTTAGTTGAGGCACCAAATGATATGAAATTATACTTAAATCACCTTACACCTTCCTCTAAATTATCAATCTCTAAGAAATACAAGCTCCCCGAATTTACCTTTTCCAGCAATGAATGGTATACCGACAATAGTGTATACCTCCCAGAGGATGAACCGTAGGAGCTCTCCATTGCAGCTTCTCCTTATCTCCAAGCCTTCCGGTATGATACACTGACATAAAAATCATCCATCATATACTTTTGAATCTCTCCAACGTTTAACCCTTTTTATTGCCAAGAAACTTAGCTTGCATTATCTCCCCAATCACTTCTATGGTGGCTAATTTATGGTAACTTTTCCTCTCATCTACAGTACAATTATGTGATAGAGATGTTTGTCGAATCTGGAAGCTTCCAATAGAATCTGCACATGCGGTATATATTCTCTACGGACAGTAAAGGGAAACGTATTTCAATGTCATATACCATGGATGTGACCTCTATGCGGAAATGAAATTTCTGGTTAATAGCATAAATAGCAATCTTTACCCTTCACTCATCTTTCAATTTGAACACTCCCCATAAACAACTTGTCTCCTTCATAGTTCACGTCAAATATGGCATCATCAAATGTCTACACAAAAACAATTACAGTTGTTATATAACATTACTATGCAGATATAAATTATATGTGATGCATGTAAATGAGTACCCATAATTATATACTATAATATAAGTTATAAAATGCATCGTATGCACCATCATAGCGAGTATAATTAATATATATTGATATACTATAAATATGTAATATTTGAAATGTACACTCATAGAATCAGATGAAATCGTTGCACTGATTATAGAATTACTATATGTATATAATTACCATATACTCGCCGCGACATTCTCGTAGTACTTTCCGTACATTTGTCATTGAATACATGAGGAGCATCTCTCCAAAATAAGGTTGGATCGGAGTTGTTGTCATTCACGATCTCATCCAGTGAGATAAGGGACCTCTGAGAAAAAAAAAAGAATTGTGGCATCTTCTATGCTGCTCTAAATCTTCACTCTCTGTTGATTCATCAACACTACTTGAATCTGAGAACTCCAAACGCTTATGGGAAGATTCACTTAATCTGAATCTTAAGACATGATGTTTCCTAAAGTCCTGGCTCACTTGAATTCTTTTCCCATTATCAGCAACCATTGATTGAACCTCAGTGTTCTGTTATACCAGTGTAGTACTACTAGTTCGATAAGGAAGTCTATTGTGTATATCACTTCCACCTCCTATCACAAACTCGTATTCAGGGAGATCCTCTACTATAGGAACACTTGCCATAAGATTTTCGATTATTCCCTAAGGCCCCTGGGTGCTCAAAACAGCATACTCGTCAATGTTATCCTCAGAATCTCTTAATGAATCATGAGTTTTATCACATGTAACAAAGTTCATGGGATTTGGAACAATATATGGAGTTCTGGTTTTCCTATATGGAGTGTTGGTTGTTATTGGTGGTTGATCACCCATACTAACATACATACTTACTTTTTCCACATCCCTTCGCGACTCATGTATATCTCAAAGTCTACATCTTCAGTAATGGACCTAGGTTCCTGATATACACTATATTTAGCTTCATTATCATGCATATTCTAGTACATTTCACATCATTTAGGACTTATGCTTATTCGTTCAATTCCCAAGATCGACTGGTGCTCCTCTAGGTTTGAATAAATTTACCTACCTAGGAAGAAATGTCCTTAGGCTTGATTCAATTTGCCTAGGTTGAATTTTATCTATCCATCGGTTTTTCACCACCGCTGTCTCTTGTTAAACTTAAGAAGAAAAGTGTGAAGAACAAGGAAGAAGAAACTTGAGATTCACACAACCAAAGTTGTCTCATTGTCAAGCTGCGATCCACATCAAATGAAGTTATGATTTAAATGAAACCAAATGAAGTTATGACCGTTGGATTTAAATGAAGCTAAATGAAGTTATGGCCATTGGATTGGTGAAGATATTGAGAAGAAGTCACATGTGTTGGTTAAGAAGCAAGAGAGAGCAAGAGAGCCGTTAGCGGATGGAAAGGAAGTTCCCATTAAGGGTATAGGAGATCTTAAGTTATTTGATAAGGAGTCTAAAGCTCTATACATGCCAACTTTTACATCAAACTTGTTAAGCGTTTATAAAACCGTTTGTGACTTGAATTGTAATGCTATCTTTGATCCTAACAAGGTTTGTTTTCAGAATACTATAAGTCATCATATCATTGGAGAAGGTGTTAGCAAGGATGGCCTTTACTTGCTAAAAGAGACCAAGAATAGTACAACTCTATCGTTTGATTCAAGTTCATCTAGTTTATCTAATGCTTTTGTTTTTAGCCTAAGTAATGATGTGTTGTGGCATGCTCGTTTAGGACATCCACATTCTCGTGCCTTGAATTTAATGTTACCTAATGTTTCGTTTAAGAATGACAATTGTGAAGCTTGTATACTTGGGAAGCATTGTAAATCGGTGTTTCCTAAGTCTTCAACTCTTTATGAGAATTGCTTTGATCTTATTCATTCCGATGTGTGGACTTCACCTTGTGAATCTAGAGAAAACCATAAATATTTTGTAACATTTATAGATGAAAAATCAAAATTTACTTGGTTAACTTTACTTCATAGCAAAGATCGCGTCCTTGAGGCATTCACTAACTTTCAAAATTACGTTTTGACTCAATATAATGCCAAGATTAAGTTTCTAATATCCGACAGTGGAGGGGAATACACAAGTCATGCTTTCAAATCATTTCTTGCCAAACATGAGATAGTTCACCAAACAACTTGCCCATATACACCACAACAAAATGGTGTAGCCGAGAGGAAAAATAGACACCTCATGGAGGTGGCTAGGTCTATGATGTTTCATGCAAATGTATCCAAGAGATTTTGGAGTGATGTCTTGGTTTTAACACGCTATCTTATCAACCGCATCCCCACAAGAGTCCTCAATGACATTTCTCCATTTGAGGTACTAAATGCAACTAAACCATCTATTGAAAACTTACGTGTATTTGGGTGTGTTTGCTTTGTGCTTACCCCAGGAGGACAAAGGACTACACTAGATGCTAAGAGTGCGAAAGACATGTTCATTGGCTACTCTATTACTCAAAAGGGTTACAAATGATATGTTCCGGAGCTAGGACGAGTAGTGGTGTCAAGAGAAGTTAATTTTGTAGAAGACAAAGAGTATTATGAGGAAAAAGATTTGGAAAATCTTCAAGATCTATCTCACAACACCTCGGACCGTGCCTTAGGTCTATGAAGACTTCTTACAAATCTTGGGGTCGGCGACTTCAATGATAACCTACGTCCCAAGCCATGTGATGACAAGGGCCGTGATGAAAGTGAGCTAGTGCAAGAGTCATTCTCACACAATGAGGAAGAACCCATGGATGGCCTAAGTCCACAGACTGCCGACCCAAGCAGTGTCATCGCTTCACCATCAGATCGCGGCCAGAGTGCGGATCGCAGCCTTGCGTCTGATAGCAGCCGGAGTGCGGATCACGGCCGGAGCACGGATCGCAGCCTAGACATGGATTACGGCCGTAGTGTGGAATT
>WJSH01002406.1:21293-33002 GCA_009757365.2 Lepidium campestre
GAAGCAACAAAATAAGTACGCCACAAGGAAAACAAAATGTTCAAATTTGTTCTGTTTCTTACAATTTGACAAGATTCGGTAATGATCCGTAAGAAGATGGGATCTCAGTGTCCTCGAAGTTGCTACCGTCCAATTGTCTGTAAATGAAGAAGCAAACTTAAGTTAGAGTGTGAAAAAAATTTGGTCTTCTTCAATGAGAAGTTAAAGACACAAATTGGGTACTTACATAATTTTCAACCTTGGCATCTGAGAGAGCTCCGGTGGAAGATATCCAGTTAGCTTGTTATTGTCCATCAAGCTATAAAAGTTGAGTCACACAAGCTATAGAGAAACTGGAACTGAATCCCTGTGATGAGCTAAGTTTGGTGGCTGGATTGTCCGGAGTTTAAACCAACTGAATAATCTTCCTCCTGATATTATCCTCAGTCTGTGTTCCGTAATATTTGATCTTGAACATGAAAGTCTTCACAAAATCGCATTGATGGTTATTGTACTTATACAGATTCTTGTCTCGTGACAAAAAACTCTCGATATGATTAAGCACTTGGAGTGGATATGTTTCCATTCCTTTCTCCACAAGATCCTTCACTGACTTCTCAAGAATGTTCAAAAGATTTACTATCAAATCATATCTTATTTCAGAAACCAAAAGCTGAATTCCCATCTTCACAACAGTTTCTAAAGCCAAGATTCAATCTTCAACTCCACTTTGCTCAGGATTAAGCAATACCTTCTCAGTTTGCTCTACAATTATCTTCATAAAGTTGTCGATGAATGTACCGTAGAGTGATGGCAAATCGACGAAGACATGAAAAGCCTTACGAGGATCTTTCATAGCGAGCCAGAGGATACAATTACTGAGCTCAAACCATCCATCACTACCACAAATCACAACATTGTAGGTTATAAAAGACATGATTCTTCGGAGAATCTTCATGTCAGATTCTTTGGTTTCTTGCATTATTAAGGATTCAATCAGAAGGGGCTTGATTTCATAGAGACTAACGCGAGAGAGTTCGATGTTGCCAGTTCTGTACTGGGCGAGAGTTTTCGAGAGGTGAGAGATCGATTGGGATTTGAGGACACCATTAGAAGAAGATCAATACACCTTGAGTGTTAGAATATTGATGAGAAGAAAAGAAGAGAAACAGAAAAGACAATATTGTTGAATATTGTTGAATGACAAAATTTATTTTATCATTGAAATCACTCAACGTTTCTACATAATGCTTTACAATTTTTTTATAGTGGAATAATCTAACAGACACAATAGAGTTGTAACTCTTGACTTGAAACTTATCGGACAAACCACTTAACGTAACGACACGACTATAACTAATCTAAACGTCATGACCGTAAATGTAAAACTGATTTAATACATACTAACATTAATAACTATGCTAATATTTATGATATAAGAAACTCAATTATAATCAACAATGAGAAGCATTAGGACTAAGCAATTTGGGAAATTAGTAGCGCAGAAAACGTACAAAGCACACGCAGTTTGATATTCCATGGTATCTTGAGGCATACAGATATTTTCGACGAGAATCGCTGCTCCTTCGTGGCTTGGAGTCGCAAGAATGTCTCTCGCTTTCAGGCCAAGATTCGAAGATTCCGTCATCGCCATTTTTACGAGAGAATATTTTTGGATCTTCGTCTAAGAATCTTGTTCTCGAATATGGGTTTAAGGGTGAACAAGGTTATGTTTTCCGAGACTGAGGGTGGAGTAAAGAGGCTCATCTACACAAGCTCTCTGAGTGTCGTGTTTGATAGGGGCCACGATACTATGAATGTCGACAAATCAATGTCGTACCCTCCCAAGGTATATTATCTCTATTTCTTCATAACTTGATATTTATTTTGTGTAGCCGTTTTTGAGTTTCTATTACTGAGAATCTCCATTTTTCCAGCAAAATGACTCATATTCTTTAACTAAAGCTAAAGGGGAAGCTTTAATCATTAAAGCAAATGGAAGAAATGGACTACTCACTTGTTGCATACGTCCTAGCATCATATTTGGTCCTGGTGATAAACTATTTGTTCCATCGCTTGTAGCTGCCGGTAGGGCTGGAAAATCCAAGATTGGTTCTTTTTTTTTTATTACTTATATCTTTTGCCACCAAAATGCTTCTATCTTCCTTGTTACCATTCATGCTTTTGTTAATGGCTCTGTCTTTCTGGCTACACATATATTCATTCCCAAATCAATCTTCTTCGACTTTGATTCCCTTTTCAAACCAATCTTGCTTTCACATTCCTCAGGTTTGTCTCGATCTCGAATCGGACTAGAATCAGAATCTGTTACCTTTAGATTAATCAGGATCTATTCGTAGAAATTCTTAGATTAAGAATCAAAATGTATTGTTAGCTGTAAGCGGTTTGAGTTGATCGGGTTGATCTAACTTTTTCCTGCTTTCTGTAATTTTTGATTGAATTTGAATCCATAAATATTTAGGACGCTGATTGTAATCATGGAACGGTTAACATCTTCTCCACGTCTAATGATAGTCTCTGATCTTGATGATACAATGGTAAAGCGCCATTTCACAACGTTGTTTTTGCTCCTTCTGTTAAGAAAAACGATTGATTGATTGATGTGTACACACGTTTTTGTTTTTTTTGATGTACTTGTGAAGTTTGTATCATTCCTAGAAAATTATTATACCCTAAAACTTTTTCTCACTTGCTGAAACTGTAGGAGTTAAAATTATTATACCCTAAAACTTTTTCTCACTTGCTGAAACTGTAGGAGTTAAAATTATTATACCCTAAAACTTTTTCTCACTTGCTGAAACTGTTGGAGTTAAAATTATTATACCCTAAAACTCGAATCAGATTTTTAGCAATGCACAACAAATATTAAACGATCAACACTATATATACTCATGGGAAAATGTTTTCCTAAGCAATGTGGGATTTTGGCATTTTAACTTAAGTTAATAAGGCTTCTAAAGCCCAAGCCAAACCCAATCAATTTCTCATTCAATCTAATCAACTTATTATGTATTAAAGGCATTGAGCTTTACTTATAAATCGTTGGTCCAACAATCCCCCATATGAATAGAAATGATTCTAAACATATGAAAACAACTCGATAGACTCTACTGAGTAGACTTATCCTATAGACTAGACAGACAGATGGACTTTCGAGAGTGCAGACGAAAATGTACTGTGTCTGAGTAAGTAGCATTTTTCAGCTTTGAACCACTCATTGTTAATATATGTCGGGTTTACTTGGGTAGGAGGTGAACATGATGTCTTGAACCACCAGAAGTTTAGTGTAAACCTAGACAACATATATAACCCAACTCATTTTCTAGTTGAACTAAGTTCTCTATTGAGTTCCTTTTGACCTTGAACTTTGCATGTGTTTCATGAGTGAACTTGGAGAATATAGTCTTACTTTCATTCTCCTAGAAACGACCTTTATTTCACACTCACTAGGTGATTTGCCAAATATTTGGGTGTACTAAAGTAACCTGTAATACTTCACTTGTCAACCAATTATTGGACCAGGCCCGGCCCTTGGCATAAGTTGAGCAAGCAGCTGCTTTGGACATTACAAACTATAAATAAATTTAAGGGCAGCAATGGTAAGAAAGTTCGGTTGGTGTAGTGGTTATGTTGTTTAATGTTTTGAGAAAAAAACCAAATGGGCAACGGTTCAAGTTCTCATGTGAGCTTTCAATTTTTTTCTTTTTGATTTAAAACTTTTATAAACTACACTAGTTTATTTAACTTTTTTAGTTTGTTTTATTAAAATTTGTTGGCTCTTTTCCTCATTTATTGTCAATTACTACCAAAAACTTAGTCAATTCTTTTCAGTTTCTTCACAACATCACCTTCCATCTCCTTCTCATGTGCTTCTTCATCTTCATTACTTTTTATTTTTCTAATTTTCTGTCAAGCTTTTTAATTAAGTCACAAACCACAAACTCTCTAAATTTTAAATCTTCAATTCTACAACTTTGTAAATGTTAAACAATGTATGATTAAATATGATTAAAATTACTAAATTCGTTAGTTATTAAACAAGACTAAACTACAGTTAAACATCTTAAAATTATTACTTGATTCATTAGTAATCTCTATAAATTAACATCTTTCTGATCTTAAATTTGTTTTTTGGTTCAATAAGTATATCAATAAATTAATAATTAATTATATAAATTAATTATAAAAAAATGTAGTTCTAAAATTATTAATTTATAAAGTTTTACTGAAATAATGTTAAAGGAAACAACCAAAATGGTGAGTGCCTTAATTAAAATGTTGACTTCTTACCATCTAAAATTCACAATACGTAATTAATTAATAATATGTGTTACTATTAGTTGTTGCGTAGTTTTTTTTTTTCTTTGTATCGTCATTTCATTAGTTAATTAAGTAGAATTATAGTACTTTTATTTAATTATATACAAATATAATGGTTCCTTTTTTCTGCAATATATTTTTTAAACCTTTTAGTATAATGGTTTGTGGGCAAACATTGGTAAAACAAATGCATTATAAAGTTTTGAGTTTAATAGGTAAGGGTATTAATTGAGTCTTAAGTGAGGGGCATCAAATTTTCAAATTATTTTAGGAATCAAATTATGTCAGGCCGACCCTGATTGAAGTCAAATCATTAAAAGTTTAATACTTATACTTAACTTTTATAGGTTGCACTGTTTATTATCTTAGGAACTGGGTAGAGACATAATGTTCAGAGTGCTCTCAGAAGATATAACATGATTTAGTTTTCCCTTTTAACTTACTTCTTGGGATCTCCAATCATGTAGGTTGAGTTTCCTTCAAACAACTTCTTAAGTCATAGGCTTTAAACTCATTCCTCTTGATGATTTGACTACTTGATCTCTTGACAGACCTTTTGTAAAAGGATCTGCTAGATTGTCAGCTGACCTGATGTAATCGACGGCGATAACACCACTTGAGATCATATGTCTAATGGTTTTGTGTCGTCTCCTTAAATGACGAGATTTACCATTATAGAGATTATTTTGTGCTCGGGGTATAGCTGATTGACTATCACAGTGAATGCGTAATGCCCACATAGGTTTCTCCCACATAGGAATATCTTCCAAAAAATTTTGAAGCCATTCTGCTGCTTTGTCTAGAGCTATAAACTCTGACTCCATGATGGATCAAGCCAACAGAGTTTGTTTGGAAGATTTCCAAGATACAGCTGCACCTCCTAAGGTAAAAACATATCACTTGTGGATTACGAGTATTTAGAGTCAGATATTCAGTTGGCATTATTGTATCCTTCCAAAACTTGAGGTTCTTTCCCATAATGCAGCCCATAACTTTTAGTGTATTGTAGGTAATTCAATACTGTAGTTATGGTTTTCCAGTGTGTATGTCCTGGATTGCTTGTGTAACGACTTAATACGTTGACTGCATGTGCTAGATTGGGTCTAGTACAATTTTTTAAGTACATAAGACTTCCTATTACACGTGCGTACTCTAACTGTGACACTGTTTCACCGGAGTTTTTGGTCAGATGAAGTTGTGAGTCAACATGAGTTTTTGCAGTACCATTTGCATAGTTCTTGAATCTTTCAAGAATCTTTTCAGCATAATGACCTTGAGACATAATGATTCCGTCATAAGTTCGTGTGATTTTAATCCCTAAGATGACATCAGCAAGACCCATGTCTTTCATGTCAAACTTAATGGTGAGTAAGTTCTTAGTTTGTTGGATTATATCCTTGGTACTTTCGATAATAAGCATGTCATCTACATATAAACAGAGCAACACATATGCATTTTTTGTTTGTTTAATGTAGATACATTTATCACATTCATTTATTTTGAAACCATTTGACATCATCACATTGTCAAATTTTTCATGCCATTGTTTTGGAGCTTGTTTAAGGTCATACAATGACTTAACTAGTCAACAGACTTTATGTTCTTGTCCTGAAACAACAAACCCTTCAGGTTGTTTCATGTAAATTTATTCTTCTAAAGCAACACATATGCATTTTTTGTTTGTTTAATGTAGATACATTTATCACATTCATTTATTTTGAAACTATTTGACATCATCACATTGTCAAATTTTTCATGCCATTGTTTTGGAGCTTGTTTAAGGCCATACAATGACTTAACTAGTCAACATATTTTATGTTCTTGTCCTGAAACAACAAACCCTTCAGGTTGTTTCATGTAAATTTATTCTTCTAAATCACCATTTAGAAAAACAGTTTTTACGTCCATTTGATGAATCTCCAAATCTCTTAATGTTGTAATTCCTATCAGCATCTTGATGGAGGTTATTCTCGTTACCTGAGAATAAGTATCAAAGAAATCCCGACTTTCTTTATGTCTGAATCCTTGTACCACAAGTCTTGCCTTGTATTTGTCTATTGTGCCATATGTTTTCAATTTTGTTTTGAAAATCTATTTGCACCCTAGTGCTTTAAACCCTTTAGGTAGATCGGTTAATCATAGTTATGATTTTGCATAATAGAGTCCATCTCACTGTTTACAGCTTCTTTCCAAGAGGAAGCGTCGGGTTTAGACATGGCTTCTGCGAAATTTCTTGGTTCATTTTCTACAAGAAAAATCATCAAAAAATCATAACCATAAGATTTTTCCTTACGAGCTCTTTTGCTCCGTCTAGGTTCATCTTGTTGATCTTCTAAGTCAGACAAAGAAATTCCAGAAGTACTAGCCTCATGACTTTTGTTATCTCTTTCTTCACGAGTTCTCTTAGGATTTTGTTTATCCTTGTAAGGAAACACGTGTTCAAAGAAAGATGCATTCCTTGATTCCATTATTGTATTTTTACATGGATATCAGGTATCTCCGATTTAAAAACCATAAACCTATAAGAAGAACTGTTATGTGCATATCCAACAAATATACAATCAACAGTTTTTGGTTCGCCTGTGACCTTTTTAGGAGGTGGTACTGCAACTTTTTCTAGGCACCCCCACATTTTGAGGTATTTATATGATGGTGTTGTACCTATCCAAAGTTCATAAGGCATTTTGCCAATAACTTTATGTGGTATTTTGTTGAGGATATAGTTTATGGTAAGCAACGCTTCCCCCCACATGTTGTGGGGTAACCCAGATTCCTGCAACATTGCGTTCATCATCTCTTTTAGAGTTTGATTTTTTCTTTCAGCAACTCTGTTAGATTCTGGTGAATACGGAGCTATCGTTTGATGAATTATGCCATTTTCGTTGTAAAATGCATTGAAAGGTCCATCATATTCACCTCCTCTGTCACTTCGAACTATTTTAATAGTGCTACTAAGTTGATTTTCAACTTCACGTTTATATTCCTTGAATTTTTCCATGGCTTGATCTTTGCTATGTAATAGATATACATAATAGTATTTTGTGTGATCATCAATGAAAGTTACAAAATACTGTTTCCCTCCTCTAGTTGGCACTGAATGTAAATCATTCAAGTCTGTGTGAATTAATCCTAGAGGTTCAGTTGTTCTTTGAACTTGGGGTGATGGTTTTTTAGTGAGTTTTGCTTGTGAGCAGACTTCACATTTTTCTTTGCGTGTTTTGCTTTTTGGTATGAGGTGCAAGTTCATTAGTCTTTGAATAGACTTATAATTAACATGACCTAACGTTTGTGCCATATTTCAAAAGACTCAACGAGATAAGCAACTTCATTATTCTCATTCATTGAAATTTAAGGAACTACATCAGAAGCAACAACAATAGCATTATTAGCAACAACATTTTTATTAGCAGCAGAAGTTGAAGCAGTAGCAAAAGTAGAAGCACCAGCAGAAACATCTACTCCATTGCGAAGGACAGCTTGAATGCACATCTTGACAATTCCGTCCTTCTTGCAGCCTTTGCCCACATACACCACAAACTTTGACAGAATCATCGTTCCAGAAAGCATTCTGATTCTGAAACCAGTTTCGTCCATCAAAGTTCCAGAAATCAAGTTCTTCCTCATATCAGGGCAATGCTTCACATTCATAAGGTTCACTTCACGTCCAGAAGTGAACTTGAGTACCACGGTGCCAGTTCCAAGAACTCTTGACTTTGAGTCATTCCACATTTGTAGTTGGTGATCCGGCGGACTCCTGTGGTATGTGCTGAACATCTCTCTGTTCGTGCAAATGTGTGCTAAAGAGCAAGTGTCGTATCCCCACTCTCTTGGGTTACCTCCACACATGTTGACTTCAGTGATCACAACACACAAATCTTCTTGTGTCAGATGCACATGGTTGTTCTTCTTATCCACAATGTTCTTGGGCTTGCTCCGACACTCCTCAGATTTGTGGCCCAATTTTCCATAGTTGTGACATTTCCCTTTGAACTTTTCCTTCTCAATGGGCTTATTCTGCTTCTTGAAGCTTGTCGAAGAAGTAGGTTTCAGGGAAGACGACGAGGCAATTTGCTTGCCTTTTGTTTTGTCCAGTCCCTTGTTCTTGTACTGAACCATATTCACGTCATGTTGTTGACGAGTTACTGAGTTGGAAGCATGGTTCCTTTGATCAGTTTGCAGCATGTTGAGAAGATCTTCAAGACCCATCTTCTTCCGCTTATGCTTCAGGTAGTTCTTGAAGTCAATCCAGCTTGGTGGTAGCTTCTCAATTATCGTGTTCACCGTAAAAGGTTCACAAATCGACATGCCTTCAGCTTCAAGCTCATGACAGATCAGCTGAAAAGCTTCCACCTGTTGCATGACTGGTTTCGAGTCCATCATTTGGAAACTCAGAAATTTTGCCACAACATATTTCTGACAACCAGCATCTTCAACTTTGTACTTCTTTTCCAAGGCAGTCCACAAGTGTTTAGATGACTGATAGCTATAGTACACCTTGAAAAGCCTTTCTTCATGGCGGTTTAGAATCCATTTCTTACACATGTAATCAGAATGAACCCATGCTTCCATAGTAGCAAGCATCAATGGGTCTGTGTTACCCACATAAAGGATTAGCTTATCCTCCTTGATAAACTTCTCAAGATTGAGATTTGTCAGAAAAAGATCATCTTTAGCTGCCACGATTTGAACCCTTTGCCCTCAAATTTTTCCGGCAGTGGTCCCATCGTTGGTGATGTGTGAATCACGGGTACAGCTACATGTTGTTGTTGGATAGCAGCACTTGGACCAGTTCCTGAAGGAAGACCACTTCCGAATAAAATTTGGCGTGTCGTCTCATCAGACTGAGTCTCAAGAGTAAGACCTGAAAGTGTGGTATGTTCAGTCATTGGTGTATCGATGATTGAATCTACAAAACCCGGTAACACATTGTCGTTGTTAGTAGCCATCTGAAAAACAAGTATAGAAGTGTGATCAGACTACTATGACCTTTAAAAAATTAAGAAACATTTTGTAGAACCTTAAAGGTTTACAAATACTGTTTAAAATTTTTTTTCCTTTTTAAAAAATTAAAACAATTTGCAGAATTTAATAAATAAATTTGCAAATACTGTAAAAAAAAATTTCGGTTTTAAAATATTAAAACAATTCACATAATTTATTAAAATTTGCAAATGATGTTTAAAATTTTTTTTTTCGTTTATAAAATCAAACAACAATTCGGAGAACTTATAAAGTTTGCAAATTCCGTTAATGATTTTAAAGCAATTCGCAGAACCCTAAGGTTTGCAAATTCTATTTCGTTTTAATCGTTTAAGTAAACGATCCGTGGAAACACGTAAGTGAATCGCATATACCATTTTTGGACCATGAAAGCTGCAGAAAACGTTAGTAGAAACGCAATAAATAGATTTCAATTAATCGCAAAAGCCTAATCCGATCTACGGTTTTAACAAAAACAAAGGCGAATTCTTCTAAGTTAAGACTATTAGACCCTAAAACTCGAATCAGAATTTTAGCGATGAACAACAAATATTAAACGATCAACCTATACAATAAAGGTAACAATAACACAGAGCTGAGACGAATCTCGTTACCTTAACTCAGAAAACGCCCGTGGTGTACTCAGTTTAGTGCGTTTGTGAGTCCCATAATAGAATTGTGTGGTGAGACCGTGATCGATACACCGAACACCGGAATCTATGAACTTGTATTACTACTTCTACTCTCTCGGACTTGTAGAGAAAACACGTGAGAGAATTTGCTTTTTCGTAAGTTGAAAAAACGTTAAAATGTGAAGAAGAAGAACTCGAGTTTTAAAGAGAGAGGCTTCGTCCACAAGCTCGTTATTCGTAGAGCGAATATAGGAGCGAGTGGGTGCAGAAATCTTGGAGCAGTTATGCGGAAATCTCGGAGCGGTTACAAGATTAAGTCTCATGATAAGACTTAGTCTTTTTCCATTCGAAATTCAAACAAAAATATCTTAATGGGCTTAAAAATTCGGCTCAAAAAGAATATGCGCATTGTGGGAAAAAGGCCCACATTCCCCCAAGCCCCAAACCACAAGCCACGAGCACGGCATGGCAGCAGCGCGCACATAGTCTTGGTTCTCTTATCTCCTCCATGCTCTTTACATAAGCATACAAGTGTAACACTATATATACTCATGGGAAAATATTTTTCTAAGCAATGTGGGACTTAGGCATTTTAACTTAAGTTAATAAGGCTTCTAAAGCCCAAGCTAAACCCAATCAATTTCTCATTCAATCTAACCTAATTTATTATGTATTAAAGCCATTGGGCTTTACTTATAAATCGTCTAACAAAAATCGTATGGCCGACAGATAAATAATCTTGGACGATGACTATAACTTCTCACAATCTCCTAGCACTGTGGGATCCGAGGTAATTTATAACTCAATATATAATTCTATTATATTCATATGGATTAGACTACTAATATAGATTATGTACTCCTATTTGAATGACTCATTAGGCTACAAATGTATCAATAGGAAAAGTTCACATTTTTTATTACTGGAATGTGGGTAATAATCTACTTGTATTCATGTGAGACTACATAGTTGTCTTATGTATCTTAGTGTTTGTTTCATGATGAACTAATGTTTTGTATCATTATAATTGCTTAATGCAATATTTTTAGTTAAGTAACGTTTTTTGTCAACCCAAAATTAATATATCGCCTAAAATTAATGGAAAACAATAATTATAAACAAATATAAATATATATATTATTTATTTAAAAATATATATTAATTGTAAATATCATTTTATAAACGCTGTGGATAATATTATTACTAACACAATACAAACGCTATTATACAATTTATAAATGCATAATAAAATGTGCTATAGTATATGACGATATGATAGCAGCACAAAAAACCACTATGTAAAGTGACATACCTATTATGACGGGCGATAATATAGTTTTTATAAAAATGATATTATATCGTTAGATAGCGTTTTTCGAACGTTAAGAAAAACCTTATTTTCTATAGTGCACAAGAAAGAGAGCATTTAGGTTCGGGTGAACCAAACACACAAGACACCTGCTATAAAAAACCAGCAAACAAAACAGAGTCAGAGTCATGAGACCCAAAACCTCAATTATCTCGGATCTGAGACAATCTCTGATCTTCCTCAATGGTTGTAGTTAACCAAGCCAGGATCCTTGCACCTAGATATGAGTTAAATCTACCCTCTTTAACTATATTGAGCACAATCTTCCTTGCAACTTTGTTAACTTGGACATTGGATAAGTTAAAATGGCAACACCTGAAACTTTGAGTTAATTTGTCTATGCGATCCAAATAAGATTTGTACTTGGGCCAATCTCTTTGGGTTTGTATCGCACTGACTCATGCACTA
>WJSH01002407.1:0-39692 GCA_009757365.2 Lepidium campestre
GAGAAGACATAAAGAATGAGATTTTCCCAAAACAAATATGTTTCCAACCACATCATGACACGTATGGGTATCTTAATTTTGTTTAAGTTTCTTATGCAAGAATCGATTCTTGCTTATATCATAATTATTTGATTTTTTTATTCATTTATAACCTTAAAACCCCAACTAACAACCCTCTAATATACCCCAATGGAGATGGTCTAAAGCAACATAGCAAAAGAATAATAGTTTCGACCAAAAAAAAATAATAATAGTTTAAGCTAGATTGTCTCCATTATACAAAATTAGTTCAAGGGGTCGGCATAGTTGAGAGCTATCGATCAAGTAGGTGGCTTTGTGATAAATTTATAATGAGAGATTATTTCTTATGGTGAGAGATTAGTAGAGCAAAAGTGTGAAATTCTTTGGGCTTTTCTTGGACTTAAATTCTCTCTATCTTCTTCTTCTTGGTTGATTTAGATCTGAGGATAATTTTGCCCTTTAGAGGAGAAAGAAAAAACAGAGAGTTAGAGAGAGAAAGTGCTTGCCGATTTGACCAAAAGTCGCCGACTTTTCCAATTATACGGACGACGCGGAGGAAAATCGGTCTACCGCATAACTATGCCGATCACCCGTAAGTCGCGGCGGTGAGGCTCCGATGAACAAGTTTCCAGCCGTGTAATCGGCTAGTAGGCCGACTTTTAGAACACGGACTTTATCCAATAAGTATAACTTCGACTTACTCCACATTTCGAGATACGGTTATCATTACATACAATTGGGTCGACTAGATCCGATCCATATTCCAAAAAGCCAAAACATATTTTCTAAAATTCCTTTTTAATCTTATATTTGTAGTAGAGATTGATCGAACTTATAATGTCAGAATCATTAATTGGATTATCTACCACCAAACTGAGAAGAACTCGATAGTAAATATATTAGTGTCTTCATGTATAGAATATGAAAATTTTATTGTATATTAATGGTAAAATTTTAAAAAATCTAACGAATTTCATGAACTGAGAATTTTTTTACGAGGTGTAAAAAAGATTGAATTCATTTTTAATCAAATCGAAACCAATTATATAATCCATAATTCGTAATGAACGTATTTTTGTTAACATTTCTTTTAAAATTCTCGACATAAATTTTTACTTGTCAAAAATTTTCAAGAAAACCTCTTTTCGTCAAATATTTCATCAATTTTTTTTATTTTTTATTTTTGTAAGAAATCAGTACTTTAAAGTTAAAGCATAAACCATAATCTTAAGTTGCATAACCTGGGTCGAGGACAAATGACCTAGTGGTAGTGACCTCTTTACAAAATTTTTTGGCATCGGGGTTTGATCTCTCCCTGTTATAAGTGGAAAAAAGAATTTTTAAGGAGTGAATTTTGGGCTATAAATCGAGCATGTTGATCCATTTGTTGACGACAAAAAATAATTTCCATAAAAATTACTTTTTAAAATTATATTTTCACGTCGTAACTAAGGCACCTAGTATTCTATTAAAGAAAATGTTTTATTTTGCTAGTATAGTTACTCTCCCAAACGTTTTCCCTTTTAAGTGCAACCTCTAAGATCCCGGCTGAGTGCCCAAGACCCGCTACATGTTTATATAGGATCAAATATTTATCTGGGTCTTATGGTTATCAATTAATTGATCGAAGATTGGGTTCATGGAGAGAGACTCTAATTAAACAAATCATTGACCCGAAGAAAGTTCCTTTGATTGTGGGATTCCTTTATCTAACTCAAGAAAAGATGATTCTTTTTGGTGACATGACACTAAATCAAGACGTTATTCAATTAAATCAGGTTACAAACTTGAGAATAGTGACATAAATAGTGGAGAAGGAATCTTTGGTCATACGGTGAAAGACCTCAATGCATGTAGTTGGAAAATCAAATGTCCACATAAGTTAATGCATTTTATGTGGTAGGCGGTATCCAATTTTCTTTCAGTTAAAGAGAATCTAAAGTTTAGAGAGATAATTTGTGATACCAGGTGTGCAAGACGTGGGGGGAGAGAGCGAATCGATAAATCATGTTTTTTTGAGTATATGCCTACTCTACAAACATGTGGTTTGTCAAATATACCATCTAGGATTAATGTATTTCCAAGCTTATCAGTTTTCTATAATTAGGATTATTTATTGTGGTGCATTTCTGATTTGGAAGAATTAAGAAATTTTTCTTGGATTTTATGGAACATATGGAATGCTACGAGTGATAAGGTTTTCTCGAACTTAGATAGAAATGCAAGAGATACTTTACAGATAGCAGATGCAGAGGCTAAGCCATGGTTTTTATGCATGTTTGACGGGTTTTAGTAATTTATGGGATCAAGTAGTAAAACCATCTACATGGAAAAACTTTGAATATTTTTTGGGTCTTGGTTGGTTTCGTTTTTCAGACACTACGGAGGGAGTATGTACGGGAGCGAAAGAGACTCGTAGAAGTTTATCGTCATTATATGCAGAGTTCGAGGTGCTTCTATGGGCCATGGAGTCACTCGCGTCTATGCACTTGACGGAGGTAGCTTTTACGACATACTGTCAAGAGATATTGAAGATGGTGTCTGAACCAGATGATTGACCATATTTCACACATTACCTCAACGATTTTGAAAGAATCAAGAGTTCTTTCTCTAGTTTTGCTCTCTATCTTATTCCGAAGATCCTCATCAATAAAACAAACTTTTTAGTACATAATGTTCATGGACTTTTAAAGAATTGTATCTATGTAAACACAATTGCCACTTTCTTGTGACCAAAATTTATATAATTCAAAATTCCTCATTAAAAAAAAATTAATCTCCACTATATCTAATATTATCCATCAAATAATGAGGTGCCAATTACTAAAATAACACGTTTAGTTCAATAAACTAGACACTCATGATGTTGACAAATAATACCTTCCCGTGGTATGGATCTTTAGGGTTCGTACGTAAGTGGTGACGTTTTATTTCTGCTTGCCTAAGTGGTATGCCAATTTCTAAACTTACACGTGTAATTTAATACATTATATTAACACTCATTATTAAAAGTTGACTTATATTTATTTTTATTAAAATTCGTATAATTATTGTATATTCTTTCCGTTTCATTATAAATAATTTTTTTTTTATTAATAGATCACACAATTTTTATTAGTTATTGAATTTGAATAGTAGATATAAAACTAGAAAATTTATCAAAATTTACAATCAAAATACAAAACAATATTTATTTTAAAATAAAATTAATGTTTATGATTATGATTATTGTTTTCTTAGTTTTGGAAAACAGAAACTTTAAGTTATATATTTAGAAGTAGATTTTTAAAGACGTTATACTAGCACCAAGAAACAGGTGGTACAGTTGGCTTGCCCTAATTTAGTTAAGCATCAGGTAGTGAGTTCGAATCCCACCCTACTCCAGTTAGAGAACTTAGGCTATGGATTAAACCTTGTCGTTCCAAGGTTACTTGTTGACAAAAAAAAAATTATACTAGCAAGACGCTAATTCGAAATTATAAAATCTAGCAAACACTAAATGAAAAATATTTTTTTTTGTCAAGTGGCGCCATTTAATCTCACTTTCATTACTCCAAGTATGGAGTTCGAACCTTGATGTCTAAAGGATTTATAAAAAGAGTACTACTACTAGAGGATTTATATTAAATAACGAATTCAAACATAAAATTTTGGAATCCACAAAAAAAATTCAATATTTTGTTAAAGAAGTGTGTTTTAGTGGCTCAGTTTGCTTGTTTTGGATATAGTTGGTATTAGGTGAGATTCGAATCCCACCATGCTTTAGTTGGAGTATTTATGCTATAAATCAGATCTTATCGATCTAATTGTTAACAAAAAAACAAAACTTTAATAAAAAAGGAAAAAATTTAAAGAAGAAAACATAAATTAAAAAAATTACTAAGAGAGAAAGAAAGAATATAAAACGAAAGAAGGTAATGGATTATTTAATTCATCAAAAGAATATTGTTACAATTTCTTAAAGGGGAATATGTTGTAAAAAAACCTTCAAAGTGGGAGCTACTTCCACTTTAAACCTTAAATATTTTTACTCCTAATAAACCTTTGAAATAGTTATTTTGGTGATTCAAACCCCCAAAGTAATATTTTGGGTGGTAGTCCATAAAAATTCTGTTAAAAATAATTAAAAAATCCAAACAATCTTATAAAAATCGAAACAAAAATCCACAAATTCTAATAATAATTCTTAAAATATTAAACTCAAAAATAATCACTATTATATATTTTAAAAACAACAAATTTAAAAAATTAAAATAATTTCAAAAATTCGAATAAAAATCCAGTAAATTTCAAAAAATCTTGAATAACAAAAATTAAAAATTATTATTAAAAGAATTTACTTTTCTCAAAAGAAAGAAACACATGTATCAAAAATATCCATAATCAAATATATAAAAAATACGTGTAAGAAACCTTTTGTAATAATCAAATACATTTGTTTTGGATTTTTTTGAATGTTTGAAACTATATAATTTTTTTTTTTTGAAAAAATTAAATTCTTTTAATAATAATTTTTAATTTTTGTTATTGAAGAATATTTTAATTATTTTTTTATTTAGATTTGAATTTTTGAAATTATTTTGATTATTGAAATTTTATATATTTTAGTGATTAATTTTAATTTTAATTTTAATATTTTAATAAGTATTTATAGAATTCATGGAATTTTTTTCGCTTTTTTGTTGTAGTTTTTAAAGTTTTTTGGATTTTAAAGATTTTTTGGATTTTTTTTAAATGTTTTTAAAATATAATTATTTTTCAATACAAAAATGTTATTTTGAGGGATTAAATCACCAAATTAATCATATTGAAGGTTTATTGTGGAAGTAAAAATATTGAAGGTTTAAAGTAGAAATGTCTACTACTTTGAAGGTTTTTTACGAGATATTCCTCATTACAAAGTGTTTTGAAAATATGATTTCTACTGATAAAGTTCCTCAAATACCGGCTGAAACATATAAACCTTTTTCAACGAATCTCTCAATTTGTATTAACCAATTTATTTTAAAATCCTTTGAATAAATTACTAACAAAAAAAAGTTATTTAAGTAGTTCAACCAATGATAGAAAGCTCCAAACCTTAATATGATGAATTGGTTAGGTTTTAGACCGTTTTCGGGTAAGATTATAGAACTCAACGATCATTAGTCTCCTGAAAACTGACTATTTGTATTTGTCATATTGTTTAAATTGACTTGAACGTCAGATAGTACTAGGAAATATACTTTATTTTATCAGGAAAATTTATTTGATTAAGTGGTTAACTCTATTTCTGCAGTTTCAATGGAATTCAACTCTAAGAAATTGCTTAATATTCATGTGATATTCTTTAAGTGTTAAAAACAGATTTTACATTATATATTGGACCTTGTCTTTCTAAAGATCTCTTAACCTTATTAATGATTTAGGTATAAATCGGTTAAACTTGTCTAACCCACCAAAAATGATCTATTACAGGACATGTTCGTCCATAACTAGACCACTCACTCATCCAAAGCTCTTTGGCTAGTATACGATATTCTTCACTGACAAATAAATTTAACTGTCCGAAATACCCAAAATCTTACATGAATATATTATTGTGTATCGTAAATGGAACTTATATCCGCATATTGTAAATTATTGTCAAAAGAAAAAGATTTTTTTTTATATTTACACTAATTGAGCTATTGTATTCTACTATAGTTCTACTGTTAGCATGATTAGGATTCGAACATACATATATATAATTAAAAAGTGAGACAAAAAAAGTTTCATGAATTATTTCACCAAACTGTAATGATTTGTAAATTGCATACAAAATTTTAGTGGCACACTAAGAATAAAAAGGTGGGGGGGACGCATTGTCTTATAATTTATTCACAATATTATAAGTTCACAATATTGTTCAACTTTTTATTTTATTTTCATTTGACACATTTGAATCTATTAAAGAAATATTACTTTTCTCTTTTAATAATTGTAAAAGAAAAACAAGAAGCATTAAATCATAAACAACTACCTTAGCAAAATAGGATTTTAATAAAAACTTAGTCCATATATATATATTTTTTAAAGAGTGGTTTCTTAGAGAACTAATTTGAGTGTTTTTTTGTTGTCAACGAATATATCGATAAGGCCCGATGTATAGCTCAAATTTTACTCCTTAAAAACTCGTTTAGTCTTCCACCTGTAGTGGGAATGGATCAAATCACCCTAGAGAGGTATTGCAACATGAAGAGGAGGAAGTCACACTATGGTTGGAGGCTCAAGCATGAAAATATGTAATGGGGTCAGATGTAGTGCATATCACTTATTCTGGTTCTGATTTGGATGAAATTGTCTTCAGCCCATTATCCATATCTCTAGTGTTTTCAGGATATCCTTGTTTTGTCGATGGATCCTGAAACAATTATGATTTATTTGTTGGCTTAGGTTGGTATTGTTTTACTTATGAGCAAGGCAGGGTTAACATAGGTACTCGAGGGGTTCACATGAGTTTATCTTCTATACATTGTGAGATCGAGACCCTATTGTGGGCAATGAGCTGTCTTATCTCCCTCCAGATCATTGAAATTGTTGTTGTAGTTGATTGTATGGATCCTGCAGGTTTTCAAGACCCTGATAGTTGGCCTGTTTTCATGCCCTACATCGAGGATTTTTCAAGGTTCAAGTACTTCTTCAGATTCTTTTTCCTTTCATATGTTCCTAGATCTCTGAATTCGAAAGCTGATTTTCTAGCTAGGAATGCAAGAGGTTTTTCTAATAATATTTCCTTTGTAAACAATGTGTCTGCTTCTTGGCATCAGTATCTTTGAATGAATGAATGAAGTGAGTTGGAAAAACTTTCACATTGGGAAAAATATCATTGACCATCCATTTATAGTTTTAGTAGCAAGAAAATCCAGATTTATGTGGATCTTACAATTAGTTTAAAATGAGGTTTGAGAATCTCTAATTATAAAAAGAAAGGAAAAAAGTCACTTAGAGAATCAATCATACTACTTTCATCATGACAAAGATAAAAAGAAAACTCTTAACATTAATAAAAAAGAAATATTGAATTTAATAAATAAGATAAAAAAAAGAGGTGGAACTTTGTAATATATATAGTCATAGATCACTGAGAGTTAGAGCAAAAGACATCTACCAAAGAATAAGAGACTCATGTTTCCATAATTGGCGAAAGTCTCATCAGTCCATCACCAATTGCTTCTCAACTTGGCTTTGCTTGTCACTATCACTCCTTCACAACCACCAACACTCACATCATCTATACTGCTTTCATTATTTCTCTTTTAATTATTTTGAGTATGGGAATTATTACAACATAAATATTTAAGCTTATACATTCCAAAATATAACTAACAAAGTAGGTGTTTGATGGCCAATAAATAAGTGATCCAGTTGACTTGTTTTTGATCTAATTTGACATCAAGTGGTGAGTTCGAATCTCACCTAACGTTAATTAGAGTATTTATGTTATAGATCGGGTCTTGTAGATCTAATTATTGACAAAAATAAATAAATCTTTAATAAAGTGGTTAAATATCAATCTCATGGGAATACATACACAAACTAAAGATATATATTAGTTTCTATACGAAATTATACATAAATCTACACAGAAAATCGATAAAAGAGATACTGATTAATGTGTAGGCAACAAAAGAATAAGCAAAAACCAACCAACAATGCTGAATAACCCTCGAATTGAAGCCTTTGGATTTATGGATTGTTAAGGTGTTATACATTCTTCAGTACCCAATTACCTAAATTTATATAATGATATGAACCATATATTTTTGTATAATTATCTTTGAAAATGAAAAACTGTAACTGTTGAATAACTTAATTTGCACGAAACGTATACCAAACAAAACTAGTCTAATAAGTTATGCGAAAATAGTTCGATTTCAGGGAGTCGTATAATCCTCACCTGATATTGTTAGAGATTTTAGGGTTTGACATGAATTATGAATTTGTCGATCCAATTGTTGAAAAAAAAAGTTATGGGAAAATAAATTATGCAAAAGTAACTTCACTTAGTTACTTTTTTATGCAAACAGAGTCGGATTACAGTTAAGAAAATTGCAATGCAGAAGTTTATGCAAAACTAACTTATATTTGTACCAAAACACTTTGTACCAAACAATTTAAATTTAATATTGATGTAATAATTATGCAAAACTAGTTTTCAAACACAACTCAGATTTCCCGGAAAAATTAATTAGCAAAGATAATTTAGTCAACAAGCTAATTATAGTAATGTTAAATCCACTTGCTTTAAACTGTTGGTTCTGATTTTTTTGTTCCCTCGAGCTAGGACTTTTATAATTAACCTTTTAATTTTTTTTATTAATTAGCTTTTTTTGTAAAGAAAATTAATTAGCTTATTAAAAAAAAACAAAAAGAATTATCGACAAAAAATTTCTGAAAGACTAGTGAAAAATAGTTTTTGTATTTTGTTTACTGATTTATTAAACCCTTTTAATAAAAATCTCAAAATCTGGTTTATGTAATAACTGTGCAAATCTAATCTACCAGATAATTTTTTCCGAGAACTTTAGGAAACAGTTTAATACCACAATCATTAAAATGTGAAGCTAATCTGCTAAATAGCTATTTTGAAAACGTTGGCAATAAAACGTACATCTTAATGATTGGGCTAAGTAATTGCAGAATAAATCTTTTGTTTCAACCACTCATTGATTAAAAAAGGGTTTTTTTGCAAAGAAACAACTCAAGTGGTGTCAGATTATAAAAAAATTATCCAAGTAAAAAATGTGCAAAAAATCATTAAAGTGACCATAATTTGCAAAACAATCATTCAAGTAAATATATGCAAAACAACCATCAAAGTGACACAAATATGCAAAACAACCCTCCAAATAAAATTGTGCAAAAAAACTCTCAAAGTAATTTGTAAAAAAACTCATTGTCCCTTGACATAAAACCCAATACCCGAAACCCGAATTGAACCGAATTCCTAATTAAAAGAAACCAAACTTAACTGAACCCGATGAAGTATCTGAATGAATCATAAACCCTGAAAGTAAACCTGATCTATACACGATGAATTGGATAATCATGATATTATTAACAATTTTAATGAAACCTATCCAATTCATCGAGTATAGATCGAGTTTGGTTTCGGGTTATTTTATCAAAATTTCTATAAAAATTCAAAATTAATAAAGATTTAATGGAAATTTTTTTTAAAAATAAAATGTAACTAAAAATATATCGAGTAGCCATTTAATTCTTTATTTGTTTCTGATTTGGGTCTGATTTTTCGAGTATATAGATTTATGACCCATTCAGATACTTCATCAGATTCGGTTCATTTCATTTCCTTTTAATTAGGGGTTCGTTTCGATTCGAGTTTCGGATATCAGATTTATATCTAAGGATAATGGTGTTTTTACAAATCACTTTGACGATTTTTTTGCATATTTTTATTTGGAGGTTTTTTTTTCAAAAGTATGTGTCGCTTTGATGGTTTTTTGCACATATTTACTTGGATGGTTGTTTTGCAAATTATAGTTACTTTGATAATTTTTTTGCACACTTTTTACTTGGATGATTTTTTTACAATCTGAAACCACTTGAGTGGGTTTTTTGCAGAAAACCCATTAAAAACCCATTATGAAGTTGGTTGCACAATTTGGAATGAAGACTCTTATCAACAAACGTAGCCTAGATTGGTATATAATAATTTTTTTGTCAACAATTGGATCGATAAGTCTTAATTCATAGCTTAAATTTCACCTTCTAAAAGCTCTTTTTAATCTACTATTAGGATTCAACCCGCGCTATAACACGAGATTTAATTATTTTTTAAGAAAACACTAAATAATATTTAATCATGTATGAATAACATTTTATACATATTTAATTATGCATTATTACTTGTTTGTTCTTTTATATGTATTTGATATATCATAGTCAGTCATTAGCATAAAATCTGATATTCGAAACGCGAACTAAAATCGACTCGAATTAAAGGAACCAAACTCGACAAACTACTCAAATGGATCCTAAACCTATGTACTAAAAAATCAAACTTGAACTTGTGTCGTAACCAAATCAATAGCTGAATGAATATCTAACATATTTTATTGAAATTTTAGCTTTGTAGAGTTTTTTTTGTTGTCAACAATTGGATCGATAAAGCCCGATCTATAGCCTAAATACCCCAACAGGAACAAGGTGAGATTCGAACTCCTCACCTGGTGCTAAGGTACATCAGGGACAAGCCAATTCTAAATGCTTTGTAGAGTTTTTCTATTAATTTTTTTTTAATTTTAAAATTTTAATAAAATTACTTTAATTAACTTTTTTTAATATAAACAATTTTCTATCATCGAGAAAGGAATATATTCAAATACATAAAAGAATAAAATTATCAACTTCCTATATTTGTTCACCCCGCTATATTTTTATTCCTATTTTCAAATATATAATTAAGTAGGTACAAAAAACTATTGATTAAAAACATTAAATATTATTTATTTAATTAAAAATAATATTTATTTAATGAAACCTATTGAGCCATATTAAAACATGTTAATCACAATAACTCAATAATTATTGTTCCATTCTTGTATATATCAAATATATTTGGTTTATATATTTTTATGTCATGAAAAATCGTATTTGTATTTCAGAAATAAATAAATAAATAAAGAAAGAGTACTATAAAGTATATTCGTGTAAAATTAAATAATTTACTGAACAAACCAGATTATTATCTTAAGTCATGGTTAAAACCCTATATAGGATTAGAAATATGCTTCAAGTTTAAGACAAAAAATTAGTTTTAGTTTTATCTTCAATAAGTATATTGCTTTGGCATGAAAAAATACATATTATTACATGTATAATTTCTGCATGTCGAAAAACGCTTCTTGTTTAAAGATTTGAGTGGTTCGGTTCTAAATCAAAAAGAAATAGGATGTATTTAAAATTAAATATTATTAAGTTTTCCATTAAACTATATCTTTTGTTTTTAATTCTCTAACATAACCAAATCAATAGGATTAATAAAAAGAATTTGATCAATCTAAATCATAAGTTAATTTTATCTTATAGTTTATAACACGTAAACTGAATTCCAAAATGAAAAGGATTTCCGCTTTAATATATAAAGATATGTAGTAGAGAAGGATGGAACTCTGATGCCAAAGTCATTAGCTGAATCATCCTAACCACCAAACTCATAAGAATTCAACAATATATAATAACTTTCAAGTATTTAATTTAAGAACAATCGATTTGATAAAGAAAATAAAAAAATTAATTTCCATAAATTCACACTCCCTGTATTTCAGCACATATGATGTATATAACACATTTTTGTTTGTTTTATGTTATAAAATAGTTTGCATGTTTTTCTTCGAAACATTTTAGGGTATTTGTGACATATAATATTTCACTATAATATTAAATCATTTCAAAATTTTTTTTTTTTTTGTAGACTGAAATTTATTGATGAAATTTTAGAATGACAACAAAAATTTACATATAAACTCAAGCATAATGCCAAAGAAGTTTAACATCAAGGTACATGTCTAACGATAAAGATAAGTTAATGGACACATGTTGTTCCACCAACCTTCGCTGCACAATAACTCAAATTCCAATGAATTGTTTGTCGGCGGAAAATCAATACTAACAACGAAACTTTTTTGTCCACAAACTCTGACTAATACAGATAAAATGGACAATCATTAATCAACCAATGTCAACATGATGATGACAATTCCGACAATCTCGGATAAAACAAAATTGATTGAATTCGTAAAAAATTACATTTTTAAACCCTTTGCAAAAAATTTAATTATAAATAAATCAAAAAACTTAATAAGTTTACTTTTTAACTCATATCAAATATTTAATAACCAATCATATCTAATAAAACCTAATACAATGTAATAGAAGATTTGATATATTTTTAATAATTATTTTTACTCTTACTGTATTTTATCATATTTATTATAATATAATTTTAAACATTATAACACAAAAATTTATGAAAAATTTTAGTTTTTTTCTACATATATGTTATGCTTTAAATTTTTGAAAACAGACATATATTGCTCAACATATAAAAAGATTATGTGTATAGAATATGTTCATATTATATATAAACATATATATAACGGTATATATATTATAAACAATTCATATTACATAAAAATATATCTTTGAGTACATTAGTTTTCTTTATATATACATATAATATTTATAATATTAATTTATAAGATATATGTTTATTTTATGATTATATATAAGTTCTAAACAAGCACATATTTTAAATAAAAATATTTATGAGAATAAATAAATTAGGCAAAAAATAAGATAATAACAATATTATATAAATAATTTTTATTTAATTATTACACACATATTTTTAAAAATTTAGATACAGTGTGTATATAAAAACAGTAATATATTAAAAAAATTAGAATAAAATGAGTCAGAAAAAAATTGATATATTTCACACAAAAAAAAAGTTTTAGTGCATATATATTTTTTATGAGTTTATATGAGTACTAACCAAACACAGGTCATAAAAATTTTATAAACCAAAAAGTTATTAAAAATAAGATAAATGTAATAAGAATATAAATTAATTACTATATAAACATTTGATATTCAATAATAAAAATATGGGTCATTGATATTTATTCATCACATGTGATTTGATATTACATGTTTTTTTTTTCAATGACCCATATTTTTATTATGTGATAATAATATAAGTTATTTAATATCTCAAATAATTTAATAATTATGATTCATTTGATAATTACATGTCATTAAATATTCGATAATTATGATAACTATCTTATGATTTTTAATTAAAATATAATTTTTAAAACATTATCCCGTGCTCCAGCACTTATTAGAATCTAGTATCTTATAAAACATAAATAACATATAATTAAATCATTTTCTTTGGGAAATAAATTAACTTTTAAATTATCCTTATAAAAATAGTGTTGGTTCCATGCCTACTGGATTAGTTAAATTTTTGTTTTTCTTGTTAATTAAATCATTAGATTAACATAAAGGTAATTATGTTTTTAGTGGAATATATCTAAAATTCTAAAATTGAATCACCTCAATGTGTATTCCATTATAGTTTACGATAGTCAAATTCGCAATTAAGTCTAAGCATCGAAAAAAAAACAATAACATTGAGGTGGTGGATTCGAAGGTGGATCCTATGAACATTTTTATCTATTTATCTGTTCACAGATTCTCCAAGAACAGTTCTATTAACTGTTAATTTTCTTTTTTTCCAACTAACTGTTAATTTTGTTTGGCTTTTTACTTTTCATATTGTTGTGAAATTATACATACAAAATATTGATAACAGAATACTTTTGCACGATCGATAAATAACACAAACCTTTAACATTTATGGGATTCTTACATTTCATACCACTTTTGCATCTTTTGGTCTATCTAATATTAGCGTAATGATGGAACGGAAGCTAGATAGATGCAAGGTAGTTTAAGAATTCTCGAATCTTTTTTATTCATCACTCCATAATCTTTGTTAAAATTACATAGCAGTCATAGTTTGTTTTTTTTTTTTAACAATTGGATTGATAAGACCCGATTTATAGCCTAAAATTTACTAGTTAAAATCTTTTATGGGGAAGGGTCAAATCTCTGATATCGGAGGCAAATAAAATAAAATGGTTATTTGCCCAAGGCCACACCAAAATTTAGAATTTGGAAGGCCACAATTTTAATTTTTTACTTGCTATTATAATTTTAAAAAACCATAAATTTTACATATAATACATATTTTTCGTATATTCTTATAGATTTAGATTGTTTTTCTCTATTATTTTCAGTTTTTCTAAAGATAATGTTTTTAAATTTTTTATAAACAGAGATCGTACTAGTTATTCAACAATATTTATTCAGTCTAAAGTGAAAGAAAAATTAAATATGATTACTCAAAACTCCTGCTCATACTCTAACAAAAGCCACATTTTTTTAATTCGGCCTTAGCCTCATATAACATAAGCACAATACTAATCTGAGTCATTAGTTTGATCATCTAACACTAGTAAGAATTCGGCGCAATCGTAGTGTGATTTAAAATTAAATTAGTTTTATTTGATTTAATCTTTTTAAAGAAGTGTTAGTTTTCCATAACACCATTTACAAAAAGAATGTTTAATTAAAAATGTAAGAAGAAATAATTGGTAAATTTTATGAGAGGTGTTGAATTTCTCTCTCAAACACCTTTCTCGAGATAAGGTTTTTCTAAAACTCTTCTTTTCTTGCGTCGGTGGAGCTTCCGCTATGCCGGCGTCAGAAAATCAGTCGCATCTTCTCGTTTTCACTCCTCTTTTCTCTATATTTACTCTTCACCTCCCTTTTCTTTCCTCTTTCTCTTCTCCTCCCATCTCCCATATCCCGACTCATCAGATTATATATCACAACAAGTTTAGAATATATCTCTGTCGGTAGTGTACCGATCAAAAAGGAGGACGACTTTTCACCGAAATGCATCATTCTGTTCACACCTCTTTGTCGCCAAGAACCGTGGAAAACAGTTCGAGATGTAGTATGTATCCCCTGTCTCTGGATTTTGCTGGCCAACCCATCGACTAGCAACCACCAAGACTATGTGGGTCTGTTTTTTTTCATAGCCCCCTTTTGTTGGATGCTCAAAAGCCCTTGTGTCCCCCTCGAACCTTGAAACCGAGAGTACAGAAAAAGATCGTCGAACCAAGAGTGGTGGTTCGTCTTACTAGAGTTTCTCCATTTATGGTGATGCTTTCACTAGCGGCAACGAATCCAAATTCTGCCAAAACCCTAATTTGTTTTATCAAATCAAATGTATAGGTCTGAGCTTAGCTCATTATCTACTTATTTTTGGATCTATTGGACCAAACTTATCTTAAATCCTCCCTTAGAGAGAAAAGTTGTGGATCTTATGTTTTTTTTTTTAATCATTTTCTTGCAATTATATACTGTTGTATGGACTAGTTGATATTTTAATAAATTCTAACCTGTTGGAAAATAAGAATAAGACCACAATATTCCAAGTAAAAGAGAGAAAAAAATATGGAGTAAAAGTTAGGATCTTGAATTTTTTTTACGAAGATACATAATCTAACACGAAATTACTGATGTTATATTTTAGTTTTACAATATCTGATTATAATTCGAAGAAAATTGTCTCGAACTTAAGCTCGGTTTGGCAACTCTAGTTTCGGCCCAAATTTCCCAAGGCTAATCTCGAATATACACGGCTTAGTGTTTTGGGCTTTTGTGGGCTTATAAGTATGGGCTGATTATTGTTGTTTATTGGGCCTCTCGTTAAGATGCGAACGATTATAAAAAGGAAACATAGTTTTTTTTTTTCAGTAGAGAGAGCTAAACAGACGAAGAAACCATGGCGGGAATCGATACACAGAAGCAGCTTCTCTCTTTGATCCGCGATTTCACCTCTGAAAGATCTCGTGGAGGTAAGATCTTAATCCTTTTTGTACCTTTTTTCCTGGAAAATGTCTCGAGAATTCGCAAAGAAGAAGAATCGGAAGAAATTTAGCAGAAATTTAGAAACACCAAACCGGACAGATTCTCGAGAAGATGATATACATTTTGATTGTTAGTGTTTAAGGCCTTGATGTTATGCGATTTCGATCTTCGTAGTCTCTGTAATCATAGATATGTGGTTCTGATTGTGATTGTTTGGTGAATTTCTCGTCAAGAACAAAGAGTTGTTGGTTTGAAGAAGCGGATCGAGAGTTTACAATCCGAAGTTGAAAAAGCGAATTCAGAACTTGAAAATGCAAAGCGTATCAAAGAAGTCGCTGAGGAAGAGCTCAATGGTTACGAAGTTGAGTTATCTTTGAACGATGCCACGATTCAATCTCTGGAGGTTTTAGTTTTCCTAAATTCACTTGGTTTGTGAGATTTGCTTAAGAAATTTTGATGCCTAGTGAGATTGAAGCTGTACTTTTTTTCTCAGGCAAGGATTTCTCTTCTCCAGGATGAAGTTTCTACTATTGGCAATGAAATGGATGCTCTTAAGGTTTAGCTTACAGTCACTGCTTATTTAGGTTTTTAGTGTCTGATGCTGATTGTTTTCTCCATTTGGTATTCTGAAACTTTCGTTGATGACTTGATTATTGGCTAAACGAAGAACAAGGAAGGATTATTCAGGTGATTTCATCTTTAACTAGTTCTACCTTTTGAAATAAACTTAGGTTTTGTTTTGTAATTGCTTATTCTCTTTGTGATCTATATACAGAGATCAGTTTATAAGCCAAATGGTTGAACTAAACCAGGAAATAAGGTAATTTTGTATCTTATACCTTTTCATCTTATGTTCTTGAAACACATCTAAGTCGATTGCTTGGTAATAGGGAGTTCCAGAAAACAGTAGATTCGAGTTTCGGGGGTGATGATAGTACTGGCATAACAGCAAGTGAGTAGCTAATATATGCAGTTCATTCTTCTTGTTTAATTTTCGCTGTTTATTAAGAGACTATGGCTTCTGAATATGTTTTGTAATAGGAGATGTCAAAGTTTCAGAGTGTGGTTATGGAGCTGACTCAGAGATAAAGAATGTGCTATCTGATTTAAATACTGAATTAGCAAAAGAGGAAGAAGAATACCTTGCAGAGCAGAAAATACAAGAACAGGTAATGATGTTGATAAAATCATAATATGCGAATAAGTTACTTTGATGTTGCAAATATCTTTTGCTAGTTTATATGTTCCTTCTTTTTAGTTTTGGTGTACTCATTCTATAAGGATAAAAATTTGGGATTGATAAACTCAGTTTTTCTACCTGTAGCTGCAAAAAGAGCTTGATGAGTATGAGAAGAAAATGTCACTCATGGAGGCCATAAGAGACAAAAAAAATTCAGTGCAAGTTCTTGCTAAATATCCTTTAATACTGTGAGCTAGTGAAAGCATGATTTATAAACTTATAATTTACGTTAGTAGTAATCATTTATCATGTTTACATAAACTAGTTCTGTTCCTTTTGAGACAGCCTGCACTCTGCATCATTATATTCATTTGCCATTCTTTCAAAAGAATATTTTCCTTGATAGAAAACAAGCAGAGTTCTGATTTGGAACAGACATTAGCTTCACTCGGAGAGGAGCTGCAGAAGAGATGCCGATGCAAACATTGCCAGACAGAAAATTTGGAAGTCTTGAGCTTACTTCTGCAAGGAGATCAAGCATGTTGAACCTTACAATCAAATCGAAAGATATCGTAACAATCTGCTATGAATAGAGTCTGTTAGAATAAACTTCAAATCTTTGCTCTATAAACTCTGATACTTGGTTCTCTTTCACACTTGCATTGATGTTAACATTTGATTCTTCATTCTCCATTTGTCGTAAGCCGACTAAAGAAGAGTATTGACATCTTTTACATTAGACTTGTATTCAACATCTTGTACAAAAGTTTCCAGTATTATGCTATTCATTTCAAGTGATCCTTTGTTCATTACGACGAAAAGCTGAGTTCTTATGTAAATGTTTTTGAATATAGTCTTGTGTTCTTATGACATTACATCAAAAAAAAAGATGAGATCTTTTGAGCTTTTTAGCTCAAATCTACAAAAGAAACGAAGAAGTCAAAGAACGAACAAAACCAAACGAATCTTTAAGGAAGAAAGATTGCAAAGAAACTTTTACGAACAAGCGACTTCTCGACCTACAAAGCTAATGTCAGAGTCTCTAACTCTACCTCGTCGAGCATCAAGCACCAAATGTTGTCGAAACGTCGTGATGAATGCTTCTACTCTCTCGTTTAGCTCCTCATTTGATAATCTCCCTGGCTCAAATTCATCTTCTTCTCCATTAAAGTCTACTTCTTTCTTGTGAAATAAGTTATGTTTCACAGTTTCTTCAAATTCAGGACAAACCCTTTTAATCTTCTCCACTACAATACAGTTCTTGATCACTTCCTTTGGCTCAACAACTAAGAAATCTTGGTTGGAACAAACAGGTTCCTCCACCATTCTTGTTTTCTTCTTCTTGTTTTTATTCTTCTTCTCTCGCATCATCCTCAATCTACCTCCACGACGAGTCTTGAAATCGTGAGTCTCACCGGAAACAGGACGAGTTGAGGTAAAGTAAACGGCTAAAAGAACAACATTGAGTAGAAGAAAGACCAAAGAACGCCATTGCTCGATCAAATATGATACAGAATAAAAGTGTTTCAAACAAGCCATTGAAAGAACAACAATAGCAGTCAACAATGAAGTACACATGTTCTCTTCTTCTTCTTTCTTCTCTACTCTAATGTCTCTTTTCATCTCCATTGTTGTCTCTCTATTTCTCTATCTCTATCTCTATGTGTCTGTTCTGTTTCTAGATTGTGTTTCTCCAAAGGATTCTTATATGAAAATTCAAGATTCCAAAACAAGAATTTGGTGGGTCCGAATGTGGAAGACCAAATGGCGAACAGAAAGAACAAAATGAAAATGAAAAGACAGGAGAATGTGAAGAAGAAGAAGGTGGAGGAGACAAAGAACAGGCATGCCCTTCAAATCTGCTCTGATTACAGACAACTTATTATTACTTTCTTCTCAGGCTTTTCTGATTTTTCTATCTTCTTTCTGTTTTTGTTTTTCTGCTTTTCTTGTTTCCCTTTTTCTCTTGGGGACCAGTTTTCCTTAAACCAATCATTTTCAACTTCCACTGCATAAAAATTTGTATCACATTTTTTTTTTCAATTTTGAATTTAAAAGATAAATATATATATTTAAACAAAGGTAAATATATTTTAGCTCTGATATTTAACTTTTGAAATTTTAAACTATGCAGGTTTAGTTCAAGTTCATGCATCACTCAATTTATTGTCAAATAGTTTCAAATTAGATATTTATGGTTCCTAATATAGTATCAATCAGCAAAAATAGTCTAACATACATTTTCTAGTAAAATAAAGTTTGTACTTATGTGATTCCTATAAATGATACTTTTAGTTGTGCTATTTTCGTGATGATAGGTTTGAACTTTGAACAGTTTCTCATCCACATTTTATTTTCAATGAAGATTACTTTCCCTTCATCAAAATAGAAAAGATGAGATACAAACATAATGTTTACATATAAAGCCGACAGAAAACAAAATATCCCTAAAAATAAAGTCTAAAAGAAAGAAGCTTTTAAAATACTAATAGAGAAAAAGACTAAACTAGAACATCAATAGATTAAAAGCTCAAAGAAAGACAACCCCGCAACAAAGACCAAAACCACCGCAAAGCAAAATGAGGATCAAATGACAAAACCTCTTATCACATCCAAAATTAAAATATTTCTTAAATAATATATAAAATTTATAAATTACTCTACTTGAAACAGATGATTCTTAATATAAACTACTTTTACATGTTTGCTTAAAACTATACTAATTATTAAAATGTAATCACTAAGATCATTATTTCACCTCATTGTTAAAACATTCAAAGATCAAAGAAGTATTAGTTACTCAAAGTTAAGGTCTTGGAATGGGACACGGCATGCTCAGTTTTTGCTGTAACTAAATAATAATTTTTTAATTCTTTAACAAAAAAATGAATAATACTATAATAGTAAGTTTGAGGAAAAAAATAAAAATAAAAAATTATAAAAATAATAATTAAGACACATTACACGCCTCCGACTCTGTGTCTTGTTAATTCTCTCATGGCAATGTGGCCCAGTGTTTCTTTGTTCTTCTTTCCCAAACATTCGTTTCCTGTTTTGCAAATGTTCTAATCCCAAAAAACATTTTATGTACTATATATTGATATATAATTCGAATTGATGTAATATTTTTGTTCAAACATAGATTTTAGTAATACTTTATATAATCAAATTCATTCAAAAGGTTAAAAGTGTTATAGTGTGTAGTAAAGTTAAGAAAATGTATTCACTAAGATCAACAAAAAGCTATTAAAAATCGAGATTTGGTAATATTATAAGTAGAGAAACTGATTTAAAATATATTAATGAAAAAAACAATAAAATATTTTAATTATACAACATGCAGCCATTTGCCTCTAATTGTAGGATTAAGACAGTTAATCATCATTCTTTATCTTTGTTTACTTGTTTTTGTTTGTTTATAAAACCAATTAAATTACGATATATGGTAAATAAATCACATAAGTTATCAGGAGAAGCCTTTCATCTCTGCATTCCAAATTCAAAGAGGTCTTATATAATATAGGCAATGTCTTGTCTGATTTTATTGAGGATAACAAATATGGTGATTGCTTCAGATTGTTCAAAAATATTGAAGATGATGACATCCCCAAACGAGTGGCAACTTTCAATCCTTACTTCGAAGATTTCGCAACCTCATGAGTTTCTTTACCAGTTTTGTTTTTACTTTTATTCCTAGAACTTCAAAGTACAAATCATATATTCTTGCTCGAAGTGTTAAAAGCCTCTTTCAAGATTTATAACTTATAAATTTTTCGTCATCTAGTTGGCTCCTTTCTCTAAATAGAAGGGAAAATATGATGTTAATAAAAAATATAATCAGATAACTTAAAAGACAGGACCATGCTTATAATGTTTCAGTCCATTTTTTTTAACTTTTTTATCCACCACTTTTACTAACAACAAACCAACTGGTCAGATTTTGACATTGTCAAATATTAAAGTTTGACAATTTAAAACTTCCATAACTCACATATGTGCTTGTGATTTTCTGAAGTTCAAATGACTCAAGAACACACCAATAAGAAAGAACATTGGGTTGTCACAAGACGGTGCAAGTTAAAGTAGAATCCATAAGGTGTCATCAAGAGAGATAAGTTAATACATACTTCTCAGCTTAAGCTTTAGTTGTTATGTTCTCAAGAGTTCCCTTGCATAAAGCTTTGCCAATGAACCATCAGTTTTCAGACAAGAAAATAAACTGCACATGACAAAGTGAGCAACAGTAACTGAACAAATCCTGAGTCAATTAGTCAATAGCTTTCATTGTTAGACTAACAGTTTCACAGTTGAAAGCAATGTCATATCAGATATTCTTGGCGAGACAGTGATGCAAAGATAGATATTTACTCAACCTCAGCTAATTGTTGGGTTTCTCTTAGAAGATTCATTACACAAAAGTGGATTCAGTTGAATCTTGTGCATTGTTTTCTTTTCTCTTCCCAGGAAGATGATTTTTGTCATCGTCTTCCTTTAAAGGTCGGTCTCTTTTTCGTTTCCTTTGGAATGTATACATCACAAGTCGATTAGTATTAGCTCTTGAAGACTCACTGATTTGATCTGATACCATTGCAGCAGCTTTCGAGTCAGAACATGGTCTGACCAACTCAGAACCATCTTTTGTTGATGGTATCACATTACCTTCTTTTCTTGATTTCAAGTCTTTGTCTGTTGATCGATGTGTCACACCAACGACAGTAACATTTGTTGATCCAGAAGTCAAATCCACATTGCCTATATTTGAAGTTAACCCGGAATCCAATCGAGGAAGCAGCTTTAACTTGGTCTCATCTTTAGGAATATCTGCCTTGGTTTCACCATCCTCAACATTTATAGAGACTAAACTAGATTCTTGACAAGCCTCTACCACATGATCAGTAGAATTTAAAAGAGAAGATATACCACACAAATCTTCCATATTCTTGCTTCTTTTCCCTTTACGGATGATACCAATACCATCAGCGGTATGCTGCAAATGTTCTTCCGATCCTTTACAAGCATTAAGGGTATCTACATCCTCATCCTCTACTGACAGATGTGTCTCCATGGAAGCTTCGCCATCTGAATTTTCCATGGATGTCTTGGAACAGGGAAGATCAGACCGAGATTGACATGGTTTTATAAGCTGACTTTGAGACCTAACTGGTGTAGCTTTTCGTTTGGTCCACCTTCTCTTTCTCTTTCCTCGTAAGTTGCGGGACTTCTTGATTACCGGTGCATTTGACTGCTTTGTTGTTATCACCTCTGCATTCCTGGGTCTAAGAGCAAGAACAAGACATCTTGTGTTTCCTGAGCTCAAGTTTTTTTCACTATCCTTGTCAATTCTGCATTGTCCCTCTTCATTTTCAGAAAGAGATGATTTCCTCTCCAAAGCATGGATCCTCTGTGTACACCCATTTCGAGAAAGCTCAAGCTTTTTGTTGCCAATATTGGCGTCCAATTCAGAATCACAAGCCTCTGAAGTTTTAACACTCAACCCATCAAACTGCTTTTCATCATTTCCACCACATTCATCAATATCATCATGCAATGAGCTCTGATTCAGTAGAGATTCACTCGTTGTGACAGAGAAGAAAGTATCAGCAACCTTCTGATTACAAGGATGCAAACTTGCAACAACAACCTCTGGATGATCAGAAGTGGTTTCTTGTTCCTTATTAACTAAAGTCTCTGCTTTCTCCAACTTGTCTCTAACCCATCTCAATTCTGACCTAAGATCAGTAATAATATCTTCAGCCTCTTGAAGCTGAGCTTCAAGCACATCAATTTGTTGTTGCTGATTCGATGATGTAATCTCTGCTTCAATTGTCTGTTAATAGGAGCTCAATCAATGAAAAATTCCCAAATATCTAAATTATTCTCGTTTAACAGCAAACAAACACACGAAAGACAACAATGTAAGCTAAGAAAATACAACCCTAATTTTTCTGATATCTGTCGGATTTCACTGTAAGATGATTACTTACCTTAGCATCAATCATCTGTTTCAATCGGACAAGCAAACGAAGAGACTCCTCTTTGGTTCCACAAAGATCGTGGTAAAATCGAGCTGATTGTCTTTCGGAAATCATAACCTTTGCCGCTGATTCTTTCGCCGTGTTTAGAATCATCTCCGCGTAAGCTTTCTTCAAAGCCGTCATTTTCTGCAACCAAAACCAAAAATAAAAACAAAGACGAAGCTTGGTAGAATTATATGACAAACCCAGATCGGTAAAGAAATTCAAAACACAGAAGAAAGTCTTTTACATCTGATTCTTCCATCGTCTTAATTTCTCCCGCCGAAGAGTAGAAACTCAGGGAGAAAAAACAAAGCTCTCACCTTTTCACCGGTCGGTTATGAACTGACAGGCTTTTTGTTAGATTACTATTTTACACTTTGCGATTTTGGAATAATCAGTTTCACACGCGCGAAGTTGTGGGACCACATGTTAGAGCGTGCGGATTTTTCCCGGGTTTTTGTCATTAGGCAAAAATATTTGAGCTTGGGCCTAGATTAAAAGAAAAAAAACTAATATGAAAATTAACATTCTGGTGAGCTTTCAACTTCGCCATTTGGAAAAAGTATAGGATTCATTCTTACCCGTATAAGAACTCTTTCTTCATTAAGTACATTTATTCGCCATAAGAGATTTTGTCATCAGTTTGGACTTCGTCTAACTAATAATGATTTCGGTCTTCCAATTCAGGATAGCAGATTTTCGAGTTTAAGTTCATAAATGTCATAATCTAGTTCTTTTTAAGGTTTTTATCTTACCTTCCCTTTTCTGGATATTGTCTCCAAAAATATTAACATTTTTCGCCAGCTTTTGTATTAAATCGATGTATTCCACTCGGGTTATTAATATATGAATCATTAAAAGGAAAATTAACATTCTATGCTTCAATGACGTATACAATCGGTCATAAACTTTTCAATTCAATCGACGTTTTTTATTAGAGTTTGCAGAAATTTCTAGTAACGGGTTAAAATTGGTTGGTTGGTAATTTTTTTTTAATCCAGTTTAGTCATAACCGATGAGAAAAAAAGTTTTGTTGTTAGTATTGATTTTCCTGTTTTGTTGTTAGTATTGATTTTCCTGCAGCAATCAGTTCGTCGGAATTGAATTCTTGTATGGCCGAGGTCGGTAAAACAAATCCGTTTACTCATCTTTAGACACGTTTTTTGATTTTTACCTTTTTTTTTCTTCTTTTCTGATATTATGTTTGAGTGTATATGTAAGGTAAGATTTAAGGGTTGCTTTATCTTTCTTACTCTGTCAATTGCTTAATTTGAGATAAATTTTTACTTGAAAATTCATTTCCAACAAAGTTTTAGCTTAATTTTGCAAATGCAAACAGAAGCGTAAAGAAACAATCATGGCTCATAACACGAGCAAGTATCAACATTTAAATACCATATTTATTTATCCTATACAATGATGTTACATTAAGACATTACAAAAAAATTAATAAACAAAGCAAACAAACAAAAAATATGCAGAGATAAAGAACCCTGAGGAGGGAGGATCTAAAGCGTTGTGCTGAATAAATGGACATGAAACTTGTGAAACAAGGCACCTGAAAATTGGGTACATTGAATGAATCATGGAAGCTGCTGCTATGAGTGCATCTAACCAAATGTTTGAATGCAAGGCAAAATGAGATCTCAACACGACGAAGACCAAGTTGATGAAGGTTACACATCAGAAGTGTTGTTTCATTGATCTTGCTGGTTTTTTTCAAGGTCAAACAATGGCCTTAACCTTCTTTCTACTTCACTGCATTGTAGATTGATCTCACCTGCAACCATTGAGTAAGCAGAGTGACAAGATTCTTCGTCCTTGAATGCTAATATCCATCTCCCGTCTACTAGACCTTTGGTCTTTAGCTTCTCATAGACTCCTCGCTTTGTTGGATCCAACAACGGTAATGAAGATGGTCGGATTCTCAAGTGTAGCCATTTTGGGTGTTTTTCATCTACTCGGGGCTGAAACAACAAACAGTAAATGATAGAGTGATTTACCATGATTATCTTCTGTCATTACTGAGTTATCTTGACAAGCATTATCGTTAAAGAGGAAGATGGTGAAAGTGATTACGTACTTTGCTGCCGGCTAAAGGTGCAGTAACACGAACGATTCCGTTATCTGGATCAGCAAGTACAATCCAGCCAGAAACACCAGATGAAAATGCTAGAAACGAGAAATCGCGTTCCTTGCCTCTTTCAAAGGCAATCCTACAGGGTACCGCATCAACTGAACCAGAAAATTTCAAAGATTAGATCAACTACGGATACCGGGACAAATCAATCATAGAGGAGTTCTAATAAATACATGAAAATCGATTGTTGACATCATGTATTTGATTAGATAGTGGAACTAAGATAAGCAAAAAATAATCATTTGCTAACCTAGCTTTAGTTCGGTGCCAGGTTTGGGGGCTGAAAAATCCAAACCAGCTATTGCGGCACGAGACGTTTCAGATCGGTTGGCTGGAGGTTGAATAGGAGGTTGGTCGGGTAAGGGCCTACCGAGCGAAAAGATTTGGAGTTGATGAAGAAGCACGAAAACCTAAGGAGGAAGGGATTAATTTCAAATGTATGAATGTATGTATCATTTACATGAATGACAGGCGCTGATAGAAAGACAAAGAGAAAACAACTGACAAACCTTTACCACCTCGCACATCCTTTCACCTGCTGTGAATGAAGATTCGCTAACAGCGTTATCTATAAAAGATATTCAGTGTTAATGGTTCGCATTAACAGGGTTTAAACAAGGGTATGTCCATATCATTTAGCTAATTGCACAAATGAGTAATAAAATTCTACCATTAGAAGAGGATCTATCCAGCTGGAGAATAACGGATTTAGGTTCTTTTTGGGGGGATGGAGCTTCGATCACTGTCAAAAGAGATTTGGTATCGGACTCACTGAACATATTCTTATAATTAAAATCCAACAAATCTAACATTTGCTTCTTTACTTGCCTCTTTTGCACTTTCTCCACTCATCAAGCAGTACTGTGATGAGTAGATCAGGCCAGGTACCTTTAATCTCCCGGGTAAGGGCACTTGTGCATTTCTCATACGAAACCTGCCATAAGCAGGAAACTGGTTTCAAACTAGTTTCAAGCAGAGACAGAGAGGGGAAAGAGAAATAGTTTCAAACTAAAAACAAACATCTTGAAAGCAACGTACATATAGCATATTGAGATGCTTGCCATTAAATTCTGCCTCGCTATAAGGAAGCAATTGGCGTAAAAGCCATCCTCCATCCCATAATGTTTCTGCAGATATGTGTTCTCGGCAGAGAAGACTGACCAATGCATCCACGACCTACACCAATTTGAAATTAAATCACAAAAAGAATTTTAACACTGTTATGAAAGAACATAGCTTTAGCAGTCATAATTTTAGAAGAAGCAAGGCTAATAACTTAAGTTTACAAACATCCGTAACTTACCTGATGTCTATGTACACGGGGGCACATTGCAGCTCCGGGCAATGAACAGCATACTCCAAACTGCTCCTGTTGAAGGTACTCGAACAAAGAAGTCAATCATAGTACTAAACATTACCAGATAGATGGAGGGGGAGAAGGTGAAATAAAAATTTAAGAGATGCAGTGGAGTACCTCCAACCTCCGAAGACTCCAATCAAGTTCGCTACTCAAGCCGTCTCTCCTAGAACCATTTTGTTGTGAAAACAATTGTTCTTCACCAGTGTCCTCCCCAACCAAAGATTGCTGTCAGAGATAAACTATCATTTAAGTTTTGGATATAAAAAAAGGCTGTCCAACAAGTAAAATGCATATCTTTTTGTCCATGCTTTAGTGTACGGTCCAGAAAAAGATATCCATGCAGAAGCGATTTACCCTGGGAATCTGCTAAAAAGGATATTTAGCACAAGATAAAGGATTATGACACAAACTCACCAACAAAAGTTTTTTGTGCTGCTTGCGCTGAGGAAGAATGCCAAAAGCATCTAGCATTGACTCTTCAAGTTCTACCAAAATATAGAATGTAAGATGTCAAAACCAGAAAAGGCGAGAAGACTTTGCACAACGCCACTACCAATACCTTTTGTCTGCAACAAAGTGGCTAGCACAAATAAGGAACCCTGAGCTTGCACATCATCTCCCTCAGAAATATACTGAAGTAAAGTCTCCCTAGTTACGAAAAAAAAAAAAGAAAGACATCAGCTTTATAGTAAGAAAAGGAGAATATGAAGACAACATCGTACGTAGCTTAAAGAGTGGAAAAAGCAACTATCTTAGTTTTTGTTCAAATATCATTTGCTAACATGTTACCTAATAGTAATATGCGAATTCGTGAAAATACTTTTGGTAGTATCTTCAGTGCAAACGTGGGAATTTCCATCCTCAATCAGGACTGCAGAGCTTGAACACTGTTGATCTGCCTCCTCAGCAACACCATTTTCTGGATGCCCATTTCCATATGCAAGGCGTTCAGGAGCCAAGCTACTCTTAGGTTTCACTAGGGAACTTGAAATGAATGCTTTTACAGGGCAGAAAAGAGTAGCAGCAGTCATGTTTGCCAAATCTTTGATTTTAACTATCCGCAGGATGCAAGAAAGCAGATAGAGAGATGTGACAGGATCAACTGATATATCCTGAAATAACCACAAAACCAATATTTTACTGAAATAACCTATGATACTCCTGTAAATAGTCAAACCTAACGACGCTAAAAAATTATCACGAAGGACATAATAAATCGACCCTGAAAAGGAAATTAAGAGGAAAAGGTGACTTGTTGTACATTTACAGCCTCGGGGCATAAAGACGGGAGAAGAAGTGGGAGAGTTAGATGCTCCAGAATGTGATCTGTTATTAGCTTCTCGATATCAGGTATGCCAGCAGAGATAACATCACTAAAGTAGTACAAGGTGTCCTCGATCCCATCAACAGCAGAAAACAATTTTCCACCTGAGTCTGGGGATGGACTCCTTTAGCAAGGATAGAATGAAAATCTTTCAGAAGATTATAAAATATCCAGATCACACACCAACAAAACAAGTAGATATATATTAAGGACTTGCGATATGTATTGATCAATTGTACAAGCTATTGCCCCAAGAAATGAAAATGCAGTGATTCTTACTTTAGACTGTTCAACACCATTGCACTTAGATCCATGCATTGCTTTTGGAAAAATGAAACCAATTTTGAAAAGTACTCAGTGTGCGGTGGACTAGCTACATAATCATTCACAGATTCATCACCAACTGCAAAAGATAAAATTAAGATGCATCAGAAAAGTTGCTAAAACTTCTGATTATGTTTAAGATACAAGTGACAAATAAAATGAACTATTGTAAATGACTAACCGTGATATACATTAAGAGTAAGGGCACGAACTGCAGTGCGTATCATGTTCTCTTCATGAAATGCAAATTTTATGCCTTCGACATAAAGGGGAAAAGAAACTACTACATCCTAGACGTAGAAACGCAGAATTAAAATATGGCAGAAAAAATTCATAAAGGAAACAAAAAAAGTTATAAGGTACATGCAACTTATAGAATACTCACGTTCTCGGTCTTCAAAAGCAACGATATTGTATGCTTGTTTAGCTTCCCACTAACAGCTCTACATAAAGCAAACGAAACAGTAATCAGAAAAGTTGGTAAGTATTTCCTGAAGCAGAGATAACAGCAGGAAAATGTACCTTAAGAAGGATATATAGTAAGATACAAGCTCTTCGTGTTGGAAGTCAAATTTATACGTTACCAAATAGTTTACATATTCGTTACTGAACAAGTAATCTGCGACGAGTTTCAAAAGAAAATCATCAATAAACCATAATCTTGAGGAATTCTCAAAGAGATATATACTGCATCTGTTGAACTCACAAATGGCTTGGTCACTTTTTAGGTTTTGGATCATTATACTCATGGTTTGCAACAATTGAACAGAAACTGTAACCGTCCTGCTAACCCTCAAAACACGTACAAACTCTCCCATTACTTGTTTTTCCATAAAAAATCTGCATCAATCGCAAATATTAATGTATGCCAATAGGAATTTTAAGGGCGCTGACTGAAACTTGGGGAAAAGACTCACTCAAAGAATGAGGGGTCATGCTGATCACCATAAGTAATTATCTCCGCAATTGATCTCAATGCCTCAACAACGAGATCCTACAAAATGAAACCCGTTAAACAAAGATCATAGCTTGGAAACACAAAACAATTGTTCCAAGACAGATGCTAAAAGTGAAAAGACTTTATGTCACTAACCTTATTAGCTTCGTTCACAACCTGAATTTTTCTCAGCTGGTCAGTAAGATACCTAAAAAAAGCAAAGTTTCAACACTTTTTTTCTTTTACCAACAGTTTCAACACTTACGTTTCATCATCTAGTATAATCCACAAACACTAATGTCGTAACACTAACATCTCAATAAACTTTCGAGAGAACATGCCATTCTTCAATGGTCAAGATAGTCTCTTTAACCCGCCCAATTGGCTGCGATTACTACATAGTTGACCCATGACTAAAACTGGGGAAGATGAACTTAAATATTTCCCTTCAACGGCATCATTTAAACCCATTCCACTTCTCGGAAACCCTAGCAACTAACTGCAAACTGCCAATTCTGATTCCAAAGAGATTAAGATCGAAAACCCTCTCAATCACACCCTTAAAAGACACATTTTTCGACCAGAATTCACACAATCGCACAAGACTGACTACCAAAGATATTCAGTCACAATTGAAATAAATGATTAACCACAAATGGAACTTATTGCGGTAAGGAAGACAAGTATATAAAATCAAGTCGATCAAACAAAATTAAACCTGAGTTCACCCAAGGAGAATCGATCTCTGGGTCTTAAGAAGGAAAGCCACATGATTTTTCAGATCAATCCTTCGAATCCAGTCTTCTCTGGATCATCCTTTACTCCCGAGAAAACCCCAATTCCATAATTGCTCCTCGATAAAAGGAAACTTCAGAAATCCTGATGAAATTCGATCCAGTTCCGGGTTCGGAAAGCTTCACCGGGAACAAAATCATACAAATTCAATCGATCGGAAATTATTTTCTGTGTGGTGTTTGAATTTCTCGAATGCTTTAGATGTTGCCGGTAAACAACAGAAATGTTGACGGAATTGCGAATAGAAAGCACCGAAGTAGGCGTCGAGCTGGCGTTGGGTCAAATACCTGGATTCGGATCCGGATCCGGTTCGGGTTACAATATCGAATACAAAGAAAGGATCTTCAGTTGAAGATTCGTCTTTGGCATTTATTACTTGGACCCTCCGATTGAAGAAGAGGCTTCACAATCTACCGCCACGTTCGCACTTTAATTATTACATAGGAGAATTTGCAATAAAGCTCTCGCAATAATTAAAGTTGCAAAATAACCCCTCACTAAAGAAATTTGTTAAGAAACTATCCAACTAATACAATATCTACAATATAGCTCCCACCATAAAACAATAGTAACGGTGGCTACAATAGATAAAACAATAGTAACGGTGGCTACAATAGATAAAACAATAGTAACGGTGGCTACAAATGTGATTATTTATAAGAATATGTAAAAATGAAAAAGACTGATAAAATATTTTAAGGTAATAAATATTCTTCTATGGACTTGGATGGATTTGGATAAAGATCTTTGTTTGGGAGTTCATGGTGTTAGAAACACTATATGTTCTTTTGACCAAAAAAAACAAAAAAACACTCTATATGCTCTATATTCAGAATTCAAAATAGTCGATGTCTTGCATGTTAAAGATGAACGTCATGGAGGTGATGGTAGTATCAGACTGCATAAAAATTCTAAAGATGGTGTCCTTCCTAGAAAAGTGACCGGTGTTTAGGTGACCTTATCTAAAAAATTTCGCCCGTCTTCAAGTTTATTTTGTTGTTTCTCCTTTCTATTATATTTCTCATTCTCTAAACTACAAAGCATATCTCATGATCTAACAGTGTTAGAGGGCTATCTAGAATTTTGACATTTGTAGACTCTTTGCTACCAAATTGGTTTCCTTCCATATTATAATGAAAATATGAATTGACAACAGAAAAAAAAAAATTCTTCAAAAGTTGACTAAATTTTAAATTTGAAACTATTGAAGTCATTTATAAAACTTCACTTATATTAAAATTTGAACAAACTCATAAGTTTTGTGTGTCTCTACGAAAACAATTGAGTTACCCACAAATCGTTTAAAGTTTCGTTGGTCAAAAAACATAGGCAGATAGAGTTTTTTTTTGGTTTTAAATGTCAAATTGTTATACCAAATGGGCCAGGCCCAGAGTTTAATTAGCCTATACAAAATAGGAAATCAGATCGGATGAGAAATTAAACCGAAATAATAAGTTAATAAAGAGGGCACGCCAACGTCAGAACGAGGATAGGAAATGAGCTTGTTCCTCATAATTCTGTCAAGAGAGAGCTTGATTGTAGAAGCAGGGGTGATCTTGGAAGTGAAGACCCTTGAATTTCGTTCCTGCCAGATAGAGTAGAGTATAACCTAGAGTAGAAGTTTCATGATCGTGAGCTTAGGAGAGGAAGAGAGGTGAGCAAGAAGAGCTAAGATATCGGCCAATGATGTAGGAGGATTGGTTCAGATTCTTCCCATAAAAGCCAGCCAAGTCTCAGAGGAAAAGGGACATGAGAAGAAAAGATGCCCATGTGATTCATCATGCAGAGAGCACAAGATACATTGTGGTGGTAAATTAATACCCCAGCTGATAAGCCTATCTTTAGTGGGCAACCGCTTCCGCTCTGCAAGCTACACAAAGAATGCATATCTAGGGACATATTCTTTGAATCATATAACCTTAGACCAAGGAATGATTTGCGATGTAGTTCTTAGGAGATCCCATGTACTCCTTGATGAGAAGAAGGATCTGTAATCAGTGGCATTTGAGCGCCAAAGAAACTTATCTGGTTCAGCAGAGAGAGTTATGGAGATTAGAGAAACCTGAAGTTGCGTTGCAGTATCTGTTCGGGAGTGAGGAAGTTGCCAAGAACCATCCCGATAGACATCAGACACTCGTGCAGAGAGAGGAACTCTAAGTTGTCTAGGACCATCAGCCCCAAACAAATCAATCAATGGACCCTGCTCCAGCCAGTTATCAAACCAGAATGAAGTAGAATGGCCATTCCCAATATCACATTTAAGGAACCTTTTTTAGCATAGGTCTCAACCTTAACCAGCCCCTAATTGTTTTCGAGAACCTTGAAGAATTTGTAGCTTCCCAAAAACTGCACCGCGTGAAATATATGAATGGTCATGTTACTTCACAGCAACTGTGTTCTTAGGTTAGCTAAAAACTATTGAAAATGATATCATCAAATAATAAGTGCATATTTGACCACACCAAACACATACATACCAATTTGCTTTCACACGTCCACATATGTAATTAATGTTTAGTGGTATCAATTATTATAAACAAAAAATATGCATGCATGTATTTTTCATAGATAAATATAATATTATGTGTGGTTTGAGGTTTTAAATATAAGCAATTTATTAATCCATAAGAGAAGTGGAGAGAGATGGGAGAAGATGAAAGAGGGGTGGATAAGGGAGGAAATTGAAAGAGATTGGGTTTTGTTTACAACCCAAAAACACAAACGTATAGCTTTGTCAAGACAAAAGAGGGGTTAATATTTGTCAATTGGGTCTTTTGATTGTTCGGGTCTCAAAGAACGCGATCCACCTCCAAGATCTAAATTACTAGGAGAGTGTATTGAACCTTCGATTTTAAGTTATTTATGTTAAAATGACAAATCATGTATTTTTTTTGTTAAAAGATTTTCATATTGAAAAAAAAAATAGAGTTTACGAAAAGGAATACAAAGAACAAACATAAGCAAGTAGAAAAAAAAGTAAGAGAAAAGAAGAAAGGATATTGATCTTACTAAAGAGGCAAGTTGAAAATTGAAATTGAGAAAGAACCAATTGATGGAGGAAGCCTCAGATGAACAGATCGGAATTGGCAGCAAAGACCCGTAAGATAGGCTCAACATGCTGAGCCAAGACGAGGAGAGCTTGCCGAGCTAACCAACGAACGTTGACAAAGGATAAGAAGTCTGTTTATCTCACATATCTCCAATACCCGAATCACTGAATCTGAAATCAACACTCACATACATAAACACTAGCCCAAAACCAAATGACAAACGTTGACAAGTGGCAAATCATGTATTATTCAAACATGAATTTCTAAAAAAAATTTAAAATCCAATCTTATTGAACTTATAATTGTTAAAACACAACTAAATCCGTTGTTATTGGAAATATTTTAGGCTTAATTAGGTGAATATTACAGGATAGTTAGCAAATTAGATAACTAACAAGGAAGTTGCAAAATTAAGAAAATGACAATGAACATAAGAGGGAAAATACATAAAAGAACCTATATAACTGAAACATGCATAAAAGATGTTTTAGATTAAAAGGACATAATTTCTGACACATACCTGCAAAAACGCGTTAATCAAGATACAATAAATGAGTGTCAGCAATGGAAAAAGGTTGGAGGATACATATGACAACGAGAATGTTATATTACTAATGGGTAAATTAGTAGATAACTAAATATTTATAATAAATTGACTAGTGTGTATGATAATAAAACTTTTATACACGACTTGTAGATATAGTAATGGAGGGCCGAGAACTCGAAGCATATGCAAGAGCTTCTAGATGGACACTAATGATGGATAAGAATCTTATTTCTTCAAATTTGAGTGAGTAAAGTATGTTAGTGGATGAAAACGAGGATGATATATCGCTAATAAGTATGTTAGCCAGAATAAACAGATTTAGAAGCTAAAAATAAATGGTACAGATAAAAAATTCATTATATAATTTGTGCACATAAACAAATGATGGGAATCTAGTCGTAGGAATGAAAAATAATCATGATGATATGAGCTTGGATTTAGAGTACAACGGAGTGAGAATAAATGAACTAGGAGAGACAACTATAAATCAACCTCCAATAGAAACAACAATTGCATTTGTTATAGAGGCTGATGTCCCAACTATGGTGATGGAACGAGATACTCCTATTTATTTTGACGATGTAAAGAGAGATGGTATGGGTGAATAAATATCATGTATTGAATTATTAGCGTGGTTAGTGAATGAAAGAAATGGATAGTAAATGAAAAGGTGTTGTGTAAATAAATTATTTAATGATAAAAAGTGTATAAAAGTGCTAACTTAATTGTTAGTGGGTAATCAAATTGTTATATAATGATGTTTGAACAAGTACCACTTATGACGTAAATATGCTAAACAAAATGTTAACGGCTAATTGATAAGTTAAACACTAATGATAATGTTAGCATTCATGAAACTTTACAGTCTATTAAGTATTGATGCTAAATAAAACGTTAAGGGTTAAATCCTATATTAAACAGTAGTGATAATTTTAACATTGGGACAAATGAGTTACAAAGGGAAAATACGAGACATGGATTATGAGGGAGATGCCAACTTTATGAGTAGGGTCTTTAGAGATAAAGAAGAGTAGAAAAACAAGCTTGACATATCTATTTTTTCTTCTTGATAACAAATTATGTACTGAAGAGAAATAGACCAATACTCCCAAACTAAGCGGGTTTACAGTATGTCAATTAACACTTTAAGGGGAGATCTCTTAGTGAAAGCAATCTCCTCTTCTTCTTGGGTATCAATAAGAGTTCAGCTTATGAAAATATTCTAATATACATTAACTTTCTTGCAAAAGGAGTCGTGGCCAACAACAATCATTCGAGTCGGAAGCTCACGATCAACCATTTGAGGCTTGCTGATAACAAAAAATAACAATAAAGTTAAAGAAAATGAAATAATTATCATGTAAATTACTTATTATCAGGTAAAAAGATATATGAGAGAGAAATGAAATACATGAATGATGATATATGAGACAAAAAAATGAACACAAATAGCTGCTAATAAGGTATTAACATTTAACATATATGTTATTACAACAAAGCATCGAACCATATAATAAAAATGAAGATTGGGATAATTGAAAAGTATAACAAAGTCATAGAAGTTCATTGAATATAATGATAAGTTACAAGCTAAGAAAAATCTTGAATGATAAAAATAGTATATGAAAAAGGGATGCATACTTGAAAGAAGTGATGGAGAATTGCAGCGAATATAACTCAAATACATAGTTAGAAATATAGAAGTTAACATCTAGAATACAGTTTACCACGTAAAAGAATTGTTAGTAAATGAACAAAACATAAGATGACGAAATGAGCAGAGGATTTTTTTAAACACGAGATAATAATAAAATTAGCAGACAATTAAAAGATTAAAGGGGAGAAATTGTTTTAGCAACCACTGAGATCATTATCATGTAGATCACAATTAAGGGATTGCAGAGTACATAAAATGAAAGATTTTTTTGATAAATAATCGATAATATTAGAAAAAAACAAATTTTTACGAAATGAATAGTGGAATAGTTGGATAAAACATAGTAGGTAATAGTAAATTTAACAGATAATGATATTTTTAACATGAAACATTGAGATTGTTTCCATAAAACAATTTCATTTTCAGTTGATGGAATCAATGCTTATAGAAATGGACCCATTAGTGAGAATGAATCAAAGGTAAAAATAAGTTAGCAGCTAAGTCAAATGTTGAATGATAAAAATAAGATATGGCAAATGAATGCATAATCAGACCAGAACAATGAAAGAACAACTCTATAATTTCAAATTAGAAGGCAAAGGAATCTATACCCGTTAATCATATGCGTAATTGATAAAAAGAATCACCACACAAAACAAAAAAAATAACAAGAAAGCAACAAGTGAAGCAAATAAAAAGAGAAAAAACAGACATGAGATGCAAAGATTTGAAGAACAAAGGCATCATTCCCGGAAAAAAAAACTAAAAAACACAAAGTGAACAAAGAGTCATGAAAGTCCTGACCTTAAAATGGTGAGTGATGGAAACGGATGATGCTCAGTTACACTTTACTGTTACACTTTGTTGAGATGATGCAGCATATTCGTTACACTTCATCGAGACGACGACGGCGAAATTGAGTGAAGGAATAATGAGATTAAAATAGAAATTCAGAACATGAGCTTCGCAAACAACATAGCCTGAGAACAAAACATCACATACACCTAAAATCTGACCCAAACTCAAAAAACTGAACACCGGTCTTACCGGTGAAACGGAAAAAAAAAGAATGTTCGAGAAACCTTGTTGCGATAATTACGAGCAAAGACGACGATACGAACGAAGGTGATAGAAGGGAGTGAATAACACGATGAAGATTTTTTTGAGATAAAATGAGTAGAGAATTAATGAAAAAATAGAAAAAAGCCAAAGAATTAATTTATCGTTTGTACATGAATATAAAATTATGGTGTGAGCATGCATTTAGGGATAAAATAGAATTAAATTTTACTACAGATGCCTATATAATGTGTCAGATTGGGGGAGCTAATTATGAAAGAACTCATTGTTATTGACCCAAATTTCTGAATATTTTAAACGTGTGATTTAAGCGACTCTAATAAGTATTAAAATATTTTAGAGGATTTCTTTATTTAAAAACATAAAAATTCAAATCTCATGGTTACAAGTAGAATTTTTAAAAAATTTGTAACAAATCATAAGAATTTCTCCAAATTCATCTTAAATCATTTAAAACCTCATAAAAACTAAATTATTCAAAATTCATAATTAAATACACCCTCTTTAAATATAGTTTATGTTAACTTTCATTTTATAATTTTCTTTTTGTCATTTGGGCCATAACCCTAAATTCATTAGATTGCCCTAATGGACTCAACTTTACAATGACCAAATACATGGATAAGACAAGATTATTAAACAAAGGCCCATAAACAGAATGACCCAAATAAAGAAACGTGGAACCACGAATCCATCACTTGCAAAACCATGTGTGAGGTCATGAGGCGCTCATACACGAAAAATCGCCACGTGTTGGCCCTTGAACTACTCCGACATGCAACACCATCTTTTCCGGCGAAGATTCATCGCCGGAGAACATCCTGCTCCACTTGTTCTTCATGAGTAGTCAACGTAAGATTATGCTGTCGTTGAGAATATCGCCAAGGGTAGAGCTATAGACAAGTCACGCTCCCTTGCAAATCACATATGCCGGCATCGTCCTCCAAAAGATTTCTCGACTGGAAGAGCTAGAGTCACATAAAAGATCTATGGTTCTTCAGGTCCCAACTACGAGTGATCCTCGCCGGAGCGAGGTGAGAAAACTAAAGTCTATAAAAAAGAAAAAAATCAGTATGACGTCGGATGAGTAACCGGAGAAAGACTCCAGAAGATAACCGACTGAGCCAAAACAGAGAAAAACAAACAACGAAAGATACAGACAATTCTTTCTGAAAAATTAAAATCAGAGAAGAGAAAATCGCCATAGAGAATCGCCGGACTCTCAAAATTAGAGAGAACTTTCTTTTGTCGCTCGATTTTATGATCTACATACTATATTTGTATATGTAATTTATTATTGTTTTGATTTTAATAAAGAGCATTGAGTAATTATAATTACAAAACTTTCCATCAAAATTATGCAATGAAATCTAGCATTAATATATTCATCGCCTTGATAATATATATGAAATAAATTATTTTTGATCAAATTCACAAGTGTCAAAGATTTTTTTTAAATATTCACTTTAATTTGCAACTATTCATAGGCTATATTAATTATTAAGTGGTAGTATGGTACCATAATATATTCAATAAAATGTCAATGATTTTTTAATATCAAATATGAAAATAAATCCTCAAATATGGAAACTCAATCAATAGTAAAAGAAATTACAAGACTAGAAGTAGTATAAATAGAACTTCTCTTCCAGATATGTTTCAATTAAATTCATAAAAAAATATTATCATGGGTCTCACAAAAACTCTGGTAATTTGTCTTTTGATAGCAATATTTGCAGTTTTTTTCATCCAACCACAACCTTATGGTTTGGTTTCAGGTATGTTAAATTTTTAATATAGTTATTTAAAAATGTGTTTTGATCATTCTAAAAGCAATGAGCATGTCGTTGGCATACTTAACTGTAATGAAAATTGTACATATAAATGGAGAAAATGGCTTTTTTCAACCCGAATTATTGTCATAATGCATTTTCATACACGAATTATAGTGTCATGCGTAAACATACACAAACAAATTTATTTTCAAATTTACTACACAAACTTATCAATTGTAGCCGAATTCAACTTTGACTTAATAGAAATTAGTCAATAGTTAAATCAGCTGAGTCATCGTCGACATGAACATATGACGTGAAATTTTTTGAAAAATTTAATATTCTTTTATTAGTTTATCAAAGTTATGCTCAAAAAAAAATAAAAAAGATTGTGAGCTCCGCCAGAAGAATCGGTACGAGCTCGTTTCGGGGAAGGTTTGCGAGCTCCTATCCTTTCATCAGAGGAGATTCCCGCTCTAGGAGTAGAAGAATCACGAGTCGGAGCCTCAGAATCACGGGCCTCATGAACCTCAGAATCACGAGAAAGAGCCTCTACCCATGTTTCAATAGGATCAGCAGGACAAACGTATTGGTTGCTCATGTGATGAACTTCACGTCATGTGTCCATGTTGACGCTGACTTAACAGATTTTAAAAATGTCACATCACATCACGTGTCCGTGTCAATGCTGACTCAGCAAATTTAACTGTTGACTAACTTTTGTTAAGTCAAAATTGAATTCGGCTACAATTGATAAGTTTGTGTAGTAAATTTGAAAATAAATTTGTTTGTGTATGTTTATACACAGCAAATTTGTGTATGTTCGTGTATGAAAACGCACTATGACAATAGTTCAGGTTGAAAAAAGTCATTTTCCCTATAAATGGCCACATTGTTTATACTGATTACCAATTTAGTTTACCAAGCCGATTTATCCTGACTTGAAGTCATTTAACGGAAATAATTAACCATGTTTAACCTTGTTAATTAGTCTGTTTAATACAGATAAAAAGACCAAGAAACGGGATTAAACAAGGTTAATTATTTCCGTTAAAAGATTTAAAGTTGAGGTAAATCAACTCGGTCAACGAAAAATTTAAGGTTTTAATAGAAGTTAACTACAAATTCATTATCTAATTTGGAGTTATGATAGTTGGATGTTTGATTTGACATTTTTGGTATATTCAATGTTTGATTTACATTCTTTTCATTATAATAATAACTTCTTTTTCCTTTTCTCCTCTTACATCTCGTACTTTTTTCTCTTTCATACAAAATACTATATAATAATTATATAAGAAATATTGAGTTATTTTATAACAGATTTAACATACGAAACCTAAACTGCATGAAATTAAAAGCGGGTACACAGAAGCGGAAGCGTTTCAAAGCGCGGAATCAAGTTATTTGAAAATTTAAAGAAGTGGGTATGTGTTGGAAGCACATATATATATATACATCATAAATCACTAAACATAAAATCATATTAAAATAAACTTTTAAAACAACAAAATCCACTTTATAATTTAAATATTATAACTCACTTATAAATAAAATAGCTCTTGAAATCTTTTATTGTTTAACATGATATGAACAATTTCTGAGATTCCAAAACACTTCCAATTCAGAATCGTATGCTTTCAACGCATTTTTAAACACTTTATTTTTGAAATCGCGATTCTAAATATTTCTGATTCCACACGTTTTCAATTTTGAAGCGAGAAGCGCATTATCCTTGAAAATTACTTACTAATAAAACTCATATTTAGTGACCAAATTTATGAGACAAGTCAACTTAAATATATATATATATATATATATGTCACTAATTAATCCAACAAACTACTTGATTATTATTTTTAATTAAAAACTAGACAATGATGGAATCTCGTTATAATTGCTTTGAAAACATTAATTAAAAATAATATAATTATTTCCAGTCATAGGAATGAACAAAGAATAAAAGTAAAAAAAAAAAAAAAAAAAACAA
>WJSH01002407.1:39724-53979 GCA_009757365.2 Lepidium campestre
TGCAGCTTCATTGGCAGATAGATACACAAAAAAAGAATAAAGCGTTAATTTTTAACCCAAACCCATAAAAACCTCTGGAAATCACTTCATCATCCATGGAGATCGGCTCAAAACCCAGAAAGTTACTTCCTTTATTGTTCTTCTTCCTCTGTTTTTGTTCTCTTGCGATAGCTGCAGATGAAGACGACATAAGATGCTTACAAGGACTCAAGAGGTCTCTCACCGATCCTCAAGGGGCGTTGAAATCATGGAGGTTCGAAAACACTACTGTTGGATTTCTCTGTGATTTCGTTGGTGTGAGTTGTTGGAACAATCGAGAGAATAGGGTTCTTAATCTTGATCTTCCAGGGATGAATTTATCTGGTAAAATTCCAGAATCTCTTCAATACTGTGGGAGTTTACAAAAATTGGATCTTTCTAGCAATCAATTATCTGGTAATATCCCTTCAGAGCTGTGTACATGGTTACCTTTTGTGGTTACTCTGGATTTGTCAAGCAATGAATTGAATGGTCCGATTCCTACTGATTTAGCTAAGTGTAGCTATGTGAACTCTTTGATTTTGTCTGATAACCGGCTCTCTGGTCAAATTCCGGTTCAATTCTCGGCTTTAGGGAGATTAGGGAAGTTCTCTGTAGCTAACAATGATCTATCAGGTCGCATTCCTAGTTTCTTCAGCTCGCCGAAATTTTCTTCTGAAGATTTTGGTGGGAATGATGGTCTTTGTGGTCATCCTTTATCTTCGAATTGTGGAGGATTGAGTAAGAAGAATCTTGCAATTATAATTGCAGCTGGTGTGTTTGGTGCTGCTGCATCAATGTTGTTGGCTTTTGGGATTTGGTGGTATTACCATTTGAAGTGGACAAGAAGTCGTAAGAGCGGTGTAACTGAAGGAGGAATTAGTAGTTTGGCTCAGAGACTTCGTAGCCATAAGCTTGTTCAGGTTTCTTTGTTTCAGAAGCCTTTGGTTAAGGTTAAACTCGGGGATTTGTTGGCTGCAACTAATAACTTTAGCTCGGAGAACATTATTGTCTCCACTAGAACCGGGACAACATACAAGGCACTTCTACCTGATGGTTCAGCGCTTGCGGTCAAGCATTTGAGCACTTGTAAGCTAGGGGAGAGGGAGTTTCGATATGAGATGAATCAGTTATGGGAGCTTCGTCACCCTAACTTAGCGCCGCTTCTTGGATTCTGCTTTGTGGAAGAAGAGAAATTTCTTGTTTACAAGTACATGTCTAATGGGACGCTTCACTCATTGTTGGATTCAAATGGGGGTGAATTAGACTGGTCGACTCGGTTTAAGATCAGTTTAGGTGCTGCAAGGGGTTTGGCTTGGCTTCACCATGGATGCCGCCCTCCAATACTTCACCAAAACATTTGTTCAAGTGTAATTCTTGTTGATGAGGATTTCGATGCAAGGATTATAGATTCAGGGCTTGCAAGGCTTATGGTACCCTTGGATAACAAAGAGAGCAGTTTCATGACTGGTGATTTAGGAGAGTTTGGCTATGTAGCTCCTGAGTATTCTACCACAATGTTAGCCTCACTTAAAGGCGATGTATATGGATTTGGTGTTGTCCTCTTGGAGTTGGCAACAGGGCAAAAAGCTTTAGGAGGAGAAAGCTTTAAAGGGAATTTGGTGGAGTGGGTTAAACAGCTTGAAAGGTCAGGAAGAATCACTGATGCATTCGATGAACACATTCGAGGCAAAGGACATGATGACGAAATCTTGAAATTTGTTGAGATTGCTTGTAACTGTGTGACTTCAAGGCCTAAAGAGAGATGGTCAATGTTTCAAACATACCAATCATTGAAAGCTATTGCTGAAAAACGAGGTGATTCGTTTTCTGAACAAGTAGAAGACTTCCCTCTGATTTTCGACACGCAAGAAGATGAGACTGTGTGACATCAAACCTTCATAATGAGAGGAGGTACTAAAAGGAAATTTAGAGTTTAAGATTTCTCAAGAGTATATTATTTGGTGTGTGTATATCAATCATCTTGTACTTACTTTCCACTGCCAAAGTTAGAAGATGCAATCATTTTCATTTATAAATGACTTATGTTATTGTAAAAAGACATTAGTGTATATGCTATATATGTGTTTTCTCTTCTATCAATGTCTTTAAAGACATGTTTTATGTTGCTTTGGTGTGTTTGTTTATAACTGATTCATAACTATATTCTCAAGACAACTGTTACAAGAGTTTAAAACAGGAGCAAGTGTTTGTTTCTGTAGTCTTGGAAAAGTGACAAAACAAATTTTACTTGTGTTTTCTTTTAAGAACAAAAAGAAAACGCAGAACAGGAAAAAGAAGATTTCTCTGCAGAATCTTACTTTAGGGGTCTGCTTCTCGATACAGTCAAAATCAATCCCAGAAAAGAAGCTAAAGAAGGCAAGAGAAAGACAGAGAGAGAGATAAGCATCTATGGTCACTCCTTTTGTTTCACTTTGTAAGATGCTATCAAAAGACAAAAGAATATAAGATTCCGAAAGTTCAGAAGAACCCAAAAATGAAGACATGTGATTCTAAAGTTGTGCAAGGACAAGCTCTTGTTAAGAAGCAATATCATGGAGTGTGAGTTGTTTTGTTGGGAGATATATTACATCTTACAAGGGACAAATTTATAATAAACAGTCAGTAATTTCTAAGGGGAAATTTGATTTTTGAAAATAGAACAGCTTTAGTTAATGGTTTGCTTTAGCAGGAGGAAACAAAAAAAAGCAAACTTTAAAGTTAACAACAGATTTAAAAAGAAAAAGCAAAGAAAGAAGATAATATGAGGAAAACAGAGAGTTAGATAAAGACATAAGCCTATAATATTTAATACAAATGTGATTACAAAAAAAACCTACAAAGCCCTTAATGTCTGACTCAATCTTCTGAAAGATTTCAAATCTTCAGACACAATGTTCCAAGAAAAGAAAGAGAGAGCAAAGACTTCACCTTTCAAAATGCTACAGAAAGTAAGAAGAGACCATGCAAAACAGAGCAATACTTCACAATGCTATGAGTTCATAGCATATCTCTGAATCTGAACTTATGAATTACCCTAGTAACAAAAAAAACAGTAGCTTCTTGATGTGGAAACGCAATTGAGAGGTCATGTAATTCACTATATGTCTGCAAATGGTAGAAACACCGCAAAGTTTTCGTATGATACACGTCGAGTTATATCATACTCTTGATGGTCGTCTTGAAGTTTCTGCTTTCCTGAAGAAATAGTTTTGAAACAAAAGCTCAATAAAGTTGAGTTCTTTCTGCAGTAGAACTTTACCTAAAGTGGTCAAGTTCTTCAAGTGTCTTTAATTCTCTTAATGCATAGAAATTAGAGAAAGAAGAAGCTTTTACTAAAACATTATCTGCTATGAAAAGACGAGTTCTTTAATGGACACAAAATGTGGAGTGACACTGAAAAGAAGGAAAAAAAGAAGAATTCTGAATGCTAATGATCTTTATTGAAACCAGTGATTATTGGTATCTGTGTAAAGTGACACCAAAATATATTGAATTGAGAAAACACAGATACTGGAAGATTAGTACTGTATAAATCATACTGAACCAGACAAGATTATCAAAAAGGCTTTGATCTCTCATGGCAAACTCAAAGAAGCAAATATGAAAGATTGAAACTCGAGAGAGAAGATTTAAGAACCTGTTGTGGATAGGATCAGGTCCATTTGGAACTTTTCGCTTGCTAACATGAAACAGATTCACATCCTTACCACTAAACCGCAAACTCTTGACCTTTTCTGTTGATGAAACACTTGGTGCAGAGTTTGCTAAGATACCAACAAGAAGAAACACAATAAAACCCAAAGACACAACAGCTCCAACCAAAGTTCTAATGCCATTGCCACCCATACTGCAACCTATGTCCCTACAGCTTCCTGTTTAACACAAACAACTGACCAACCAAACCCAAGAATAGACTGAGCAGAACATCCATGATGTTGGTGAAGTGACTGTCACATAAATAGAGAGAGATCTTTGGACAGAAGAGACTAAAAAAAGGGGAAAGCGAAATGGGAAGCAAAAAAACAAGCATTTGGGTTGTTTTTATATACCTTGGAAGACAAATCCGTGATTGGCCCTATTTTAAAGATGAAGCAGACAAAAGCAACAATATACATACGTATGTGTCCACGTAGAGAGAGAGAGAGAGAGAGAGAGAGAGAAAGAATGAAAGAGGAAGCAAGAGTAAGAGAAAGTTATGAAAAACATATCTTTATGTAACATATGGGCCCGTTGAATACCTTTTTCTTTGCTTTGATTTGTGAATATTCATGCAGAAAACCATTGGGGACCTCACAAAGCTCCCCTAACTACATATATTTAAGCCATTTTAAAAGCATAGGACAATGTACCTTTTGTTACAGAGTTTTAGCAAACCTACTGCTTTCCTTACCACTATCTTAATTCGCTTGGAAAGTTTCCTTTAAACAATAAGATAATCAATTAAGAATGTAACAATGCACTAGTTAAACAACCAAACCTGTGAAAAAGGAACTAAAGCTATACAATTTACTTCCTTGTTAAGTATTCCCTCCCTACCAAAAGCCAATTAGCAGCAAAGATATGTATCCTATAATCTACAAGGGTATTTACTATCAAATGCTTCAAGGAAATTGATATATGAAAACGATAGAGATATGTGCATTAAACTGTAAACAATAATCTATATATTAAAAAAAATTAGATACATATCCAAATTGTAAAGAAAAGAATCCTTATGTAATTGACAGCTAGGGAAGATCGAGCCAGTTTGTTTCCATGACACAAGCAAACTTCTTTTTGGCCTTGGTGGGAAAGAGAAGCTTGCCTTCTTAATAGTAAAGCCAAAGTTTAAACAGACCTGGCCCCACAATTTCACTACTATATATCTGTGTCCCTTATTGTATTGATATGATTCTCACAGTGATTGTGTGAGCAAAGCCATGCCATTATTGCCCTCTAGAGATTTCAAGTTACATTTCTATTGAAGAGTTGTTTACCAAAGAAGATTAGATTAGGAAAAAGAAAAGAATGATATGTTACATACCTCAGTTGCATCACTTTCGGAAAGGTTTACCTTTACTTAGAAGTGATTCTTAGGATGGTTATTGATGTATATGATACATACATAAAGAAATCATGAGTAGCAAGTTGCTCTTCTAGACCTTAAGGGCATCTAAAGAAGCCATATGTAATGGAAAAAGGACAAACGCTAACTGACTTTATATCTCAAACTGTATACAAGCCCTGCTTCACAAACACACATTGCGACATACACCATTATTGAGTTCAGAGCTATGTAAGACAGCAACTTGTTTCCCTCTTCGGACTTTGAAACAAGCAAAGTGGCGATTAATGGACAAAAACACCTGCAAAATATAACCCGAGACATTAAGAATATGTAACAGGAAGAAACGGAAATGAAAGCAAAATGATTTTGTATGACAGAAGCAAATCAAAGCATTTGACATGTCCCAGTCAGGGGAGTAGTAACATATTTCTATTCATTTAGTTTGAAACAACTTACTCTGGTATTTAAAGGTTAGAATGAACTAGCTCTTCGGTTAGCGTATGTTCATTGCCTTTAACCCAGAAAAAATGGCCAGATGCTACCATGAATATCACTGTGGCTTTAAGATTTTCTTGGCTTCTGAGCCCATTTTGGTCCATATATGGCCAGATGTGTCCGACCAAACCTTCGATCGGTCATCTGTATAAAAAATTTCTCATTAACATCCATACAACCCCATCCATTAAACAAGCACTAAAAGAAAAATATTTACCTTTTCAAGGCATCCACATGAATCAAGCATTGTCGTTCTTGAAGGGTACTCGACCACCTATACCATATTTTTTTCCAGAAGAGCATGAGAAATACACGTTGACCCAAAGTCCTTATATGATGGTTTATAAATGAAAATACATAGATACTCACAATAAATGTATTTTCCCCAATTGCTGGCGACTTAGAAATCTGATCCATTAGAACCTCATAATCAACCTCCATGTAAGGTGGTGTGACGCTGATGTAATCAAATGCTCCATCCTTACCTGATCGCAAAGATTATTCTCCTCTTATTTACTATTATAAGCTGAAGGTTGCAAGTAATAATGAGCGATGAAATTGACAACTTTTTAACAACTTTAAAGACTAGACATGCCTACTAATTTATCTGCACGTTCCAAGAAGTTTTCAACTCGAGCAGTGTGTATAACCGAAGCATCAACAAACCCAGTATGTTCCAAATTTGGTTGTAGAACATTTGAGACAACCCAAGGATCCATCTCAACAAAGTGTGCCTGTGGAGAATTAGTCAAATTCCAAGATAGAAAGAAATGTCTACTGGTCACTAAAATAAAAGGGAATTAAAACAAGATCATACAATACAGTTCCTGTCACAACAATTTACCTCAGAACATCCTCGACTAATTGCTTCAATTCCAACAGATCCTGTACCACTGTACAAATCCAACCACCTACCGGGACGCAGAGATGTCGGACAACCACCAGCAGCCTATAGATCGAGAAGAAAATTCAGTCTTGAAATGTTGATCTCACTAAACCGTAAATTGTCTCACTCCTCAGCTCGTAACAGTATTAAACATCATCATCACTTCTCGTTACCCATACCTGAAGAATTCCAAAAGCTGCACCTTTAACAACTTCCATCATAGGTCTCACATCCATTCCCTTAAGAGATAGCAATTTCTTTCGTTTGGCGGTTCCTGCAAGAACCTAAAGAACCCCACACCTTGAGGGTAATTGAACAACAGAAACATGACCATGAAACAAGCAAATTCACACCTGAAGTAACCTATGAGTTGTTCTTGGCTGTACAACAACTTCTTCAACTTGTTGGCTGTTTCTTCCACTCAATTTCTCTTCTTTCCTTCTTGCTTTCTACAATGTGTGTTTTTATCAGTAATAAGAACTAAAGTCTCAGAAACCAAATCGAAACAATTATGGAAAAAAAAAAAACCTTTGATTGAGACGCAAAGTCATCAGCATTATAACCATATCGTTCCAGCAAAATTTTCTTATCTTCGCTTGCCAAACCACTGCCTGAATCTGTAAAGCCTCAGGACAAAGACTGAGAAAGGAATCGTAAAGATGCTAAATGTTTGATATTATGAAAATAAACTAAAGTTCGCACTTTTACGGCTCGATATGAAGGATTTTCGAATACGCAGTGTAGTAGAAACCCTGAAGAGGTGAATTTGGGGGAAAGAAGAATACGAGACACCCAGATTCTTATTCATGTCGATGTTCATTCCTAGTGGAGAGACTATGGAAGATGATAACAAAACCGCCATAGCTGAAAAGTTTCGACTTCGAGCTTGCAAATATGTTTAAGAGCTTCGGAGTAGCAATTAGCAAAACCAAAAGAAGATAAAATAGAGAGTGAAACCCTCTGATTAAGCAAGAGGATCTATCTCTTCATCAAAAGGTGTCTACTTTGAGCTGTGTATGTGTATGTAACTTATCAAACATCATTGTATCCCAAGAAACTTGGATACTAATAAGAGAAGAGATGGTTTATTTTAAAATCATACTTCTTGAAATTCATAAAGCAGCTACAAGAGAAGCAACAACAACAACACAAAGAAGGATCTAATAATCGAAATCATTTAAGAGTTGAGGGAACTGTGACAGCATTTCTTCATCTTTATCCAATATTTCATCCACAAAGGAACTTGAGGAATGACATGTTCCGGAGGCCTTGGAATCGATCTTCTGAGAACTGCATTCGGCTTGGCTGTTGAAGATTTCATTCTGTGCATATGTGAGGTTGCTAGTAGCTGAGGATCCCAATACTTGTGTCTGAGAATTTAGAGGTAAAATCGGATCCGAGAGAAGGAAATCACTCCAGCAGAATGTAGTAACTGGTGCTTGGTTCGGCTGAGTGATACTAGCAGAAGACGATGAGGAAGAGCACGAAGATGTGGTTCCATTGAGCAGATGATTTGAATGGCTAGAGAAATGGAATGGACTAGTTTGGAACTGAGAAGAAGTGGGATTCGTAAAGATCATAGGAGAGTTGTTGTAATAAGGTTCATGGCTTGTTGTTGTGTTCCTCGTCATTTCCCAAGCTGAGTTGGATTGTGTGAGTATAGAGTTGTTAGATGGTTCTGTTTTGAAGGATGAATTTCCATGACCACTTATGTTTCTGAATTCTGAAAGCAACTGAGAAACTGGTTTATGAGTCACAGGATCTATCCCCATTTTCATCAGCCTCTTCTTAAGCTTTGTGTTCCAATGGTTCTTGACATCATTATCCGTTCTTCCTGGAAGCTTTCGCGCAATCGAAGACCACCTGAAAACATCAATGGTTATCATTACCAATCTGAAAACATGTTTTATAGATTCTTGTCATTCTTAAAATGTTAGTTAGCAATTAGGTTTCTTCATATTTACCTGCTGCCAATGATTCTGTGACACTCAATAATAAGCTCTTCTTCTTGGGGAGAGAAGCTATCATGTTTAAGGTCAGGTCTTAAGTAATTAGTCCATCTCAGTCTACAACTCTTCCCACATCGATTCAGGCCTGCACCAAAGAAAGAAAAACTAAGAATTCAAATAAGAAGATGAGATCTTTTGAAACAAAGGAGAGGTTTGTTTCTTATAAAATGACCTGCTTTTTTGGGGATCAAACTCCAGTTTCCTACACCATGAAGTGCAACATAAGCGAGGATCTTAGCATCTTCGTCCTCGGTCCAAAGACCTTTCTTGACATTGGATTTGTCACAGCATGGTGGTCTTCCCATTTTTTGGGTATTCAGACACAAGAGAGAAGATGAAGAACAACAAGAGGAAGAAGAAGAAGAAGCTGAGAAACTTCTGAAAGTACAACAACAAAGGCTTTATGGAAATAGAGTGATGCAATGCAAAAGCTCTGAGACATGTCTAGGGAGAGAGAGAGAAAGATAAGGTGAGAATCTCATGCTTCAAGGCTCCTAATTAACGGTAATTGCATGATTGTTACACTTCATTAGAAATATAGAGAGTTTCGAAGTGCATGACGTAGTTTAGACAACTATCATTTCATGTATACTAAAGATTGTATATTAATACATAATTCAGTTATCATGTATTGCTTGCTTGAGGTTGATGATAAATATAAACAGACTTTTATTAAGTTTTTGATCTATTTAAGAACTATAGAAATCATTAGTGACCATGAAACCAGAAGCTAAGAAGATGGTAACACATGATCATCATTATAATTATTAGTATTCCTTCTTCTGATGAAAGGTTTTTCTCTCCCGAATGGCGAAAAGCCGGTTTTTCGCTATACAAAAATTTCAGTTCTTTGATAAGAGTTTTGATTCTTAAGATGAGCAAGCTTTGCAGCTCTTTCTGCAATATCCATGTTCAGTTTCTGAACCCACCATGTAGGTTGGATTCTTCTCGCATTCCCCTGCCTTTGCCCATTTTTGGCAGCTCTCATTCTCGTCAATGCACCCAGATTTCCTATTAAAGGATTTGTCGAATGACCTAACATGAATCCATCTGGTTGCTGACCATTTCTCTCCCTCAATCACTGGACAACTTCCATGTAAGCTGAGTGGATCTGTGGTTGCATTTAGGTGAAGATTAAAGAATAGCAATGCGTCCCCTTTCCTCGGTTTCACTGTGAAGATACACATATTAAGATAGTTCAATATACCATTTGGAGATATAGGTGTACTATTCATTGACACATAATCATAGTACTACAATCCCCATAGTGTATAGCTTTTAAGTTTCTCATTTTTCCAAATCTAAACTAAAAAGCATATTCAAGAAAAAATAAAATACAGTATTCAACATGTGTATATATCAAACTATATAGAGTGATTTTACCTGCATAGCCTTGTTTTGCACACTCAGACCAGCTATCGTCTTTCAGTTGAGTTGTCTGACCCTATAAGAATGTGTGCTCAAATTGAAATGAGGCTACTCAGGAATTAAAACCCAAATATCAGGTGAGAATAACCAGAAGTGACATATGTCTTTACCTTCCACATGGGAAACACTGTTTCTCCACCCTTTTGAACATTGGACAAGTACATCAATACAGTGGCAATCCGATGACCACCTAGCTCTAAATTGGTCTGATCGTGAAAGTAGTCAAAATGCGGTTCATATTTTTGACCATTCTCGTAGTGCAATATTTGCATGGCTTCCCCGTTTTCTGACCCGCAACAAAATTAAAAAAAAAAAAACGAGAATTGTAAGGCTAACGTCAGAGACAGAATTAGAAGATATATTTACATTCGATCGGAAATACCTTCGGGAAGAAAGGTCCACGCAGCAAGTTTTGCCTCGACATTAGATACTATATCATCCTGCACAGACATAAACCTTACCATTCAAGCTCCAAATGTCAACAATCAGTGAACCACACAACCTCTAGAATATCCAGTAACTACTTTGTCTAAACGCAAAAGCAGAATTCTAAGGTGTTGAAGGACATATATGATACTCGATCAAGCGTTTATTAGTAACAGCGAATGAATCTGTCTACTTTGTGAAGTAAGCTAGACAAATGCAGTGCATACAAAAGCCACATTAAACCTCATAACAGCAGTCATTCTCAGAAAGTACATTATAAATTCAACTGACAAGCACGAATACCGAACATACAATCAATCCAGATATAAAAACTACCGCTTCTAAAAAGTCATTTGATATGATAAGCTAACAAATTTACTATGGATTCCAACAAGTTGGTGAATTTAAGCTCACCTGTCTTTTGGACAGAAACATTCCAGAACTTGTGCGAACTTCACTTTCTACACTCTCACCAGAATCATTATCAGCCACCATTGATTTCTCAAGCTTTCCTTTAGCCTAAAACAAATGTCAAAAATCCAAACAGTCACAAAACATTCCTAGACCATCACTAATTCTTAAACCCAGAAACAAAAACATAAAAAGGTATTCTTAATTCTATTTACCAATTTGACAAAATGATCACATTCCTCATCTGACAGAAATCCCTTGTATAAAAATGCCCTAAAGAAACCACAAAATTCACATACTGTAAACACAAATCGAATTACCAGAACAAAAATCAAAATTCAGATACGTAAAACGGTAAAACCACAAACCTAGGAGTCCAAGAGAGCTGAGTGACACGAGTTGGATCAAAACCAAAAGATGAAGCACTCGTTTTAAGCTTAATCACAGACTCATCACTGCAGAAAAAAAAAAAAGAAGCTAAAATCTCTCAGTCAACCAATTCTTAGAACACAGTCGAATCAACCACAATCATAATCTAACCTGTTACTCCTTCCAGAGAGGAATCGGACAGGTACAGATGAAATTCGAGGGAAAATCAAGAGAAAACAGAGGGAAAATGCGAGAAAAATCCGAGAATCCATCTGAAAAAATTTCGTGAGAGAAGACTTACTGATGAAGACCAAAACAAGAGGATGATGAAATATTGTATTTGTATTCTTCTTCAGTCTAACCCAAGAATCTTTCTACTTTTAATTTATTTCCCATAGATTTGACATTTAACAATTTTGTCCCTTTTTTAATTAATAACGCCAACGCCCGCTGTATTCTCCGCCTCTGTTTTAAATTCCCGTTGACTAGTACTTACTTTTTTTGGTGGTTCTTTAATTCTTTTTACCTAAAAATATTTAATATCTTTTTAGTTTTGTTTTAATTTTATTTAATTTTGTTTAAATGGTTTGTGTAATAAATGTTAGTGATGTGCCATAACCAAATTAGCTCAAAAATCTATCCTAATTTAATAGTTTTCTCACCATAGTTATCAAAGAAACTGTCTCTTAGACCTAGCCGTCTTGGCTCTCCTTTGGAGTCGACGACGGTGGCTCCAATAGCACCATCGCCGACTCCCTTCGTCTTATCCCTACCATTAGAGCTTTTTTGTTTTAGATATGATGTAGTTTTATCGGTTGTGTTAAAACGAGTTATGAAAATTCTTTTCCTTTCTCGTTTTGATGTCGTATTGGCCATATTTAGGTGGTTTTAATAGTGTTAGATTGACGATCGATTCTCCAGATCTGCTTATCTTTCTCTGTGCTTCACCATCATCGGATGTTCTTTCTTTAAGATTCCTTATTGGCGGTTGTTTTATTTTCGACAGTAATTCTTCAAGTGCTGCCACAGTGCATGTGGATAAATTTCAAGACAACATGGTTTGAATCTTGAGGCGTTGAAGTTTTCGGAGTAGCAAATCGGCGGCGTTTCCTCTAGACTGTTTTCTGGTGCTGATTTTAATTTTTGTGAAACAGATCTGGTTGTTTTGTTAGTTGCAGGTGGTTTGAACAGGAAAACGGCGACATGCACTCAGGATCTCGATCCTTCCAACCTAGGGCTAATGCTTCTTGGACCATTGTTAGCTTATTTGCGTATTACCTTTGTTTGTAATATGTATTTTCTGGCTTTGGGGCCTTTTAATAATAATATAGTTTTCATACGGAAAAAAAAATTTAAATAGTTTTCTCCAAAATAATTTGATCACTTTTTACAATTTTATTTTTATCTCTTAAACAAATAAAGTATCGTTCATCTCAATCTAGTGGTTACATACATGCCTCAGCTAATGGCTCATGCATATGAAATTCGACTCCACCCAATGCATGTGCTTAGAGATTTTAAGGAATTTTAATGATGGGTTTGGGGTATGGAACGAATCTTGTCGATCTAACTGTTGACAAAAAAAAAATCAAATTGGTCAGTTAATAGTTATGGCATTGGATTCGACCCCTAAAATAAGTTTTAGGAAGTAAATTTTGGGTTATGAATCGGGCTTTATCGATCTAATTGTTGACAAAAAAAATCAAATATGTAAAACTATAAATAATAAGCATTATAACTTTTATATGTATTTTTCAAGAATGCATCAATTTTAAAAGTTGATTTGAATTTTATATCATGAATTTTCTGATTTCATATATTATTTATTATATCTTTAAAAATTTAATGATAATAACTCATATGAATTTGCAAATTTGATGTGTGCATTTTTTGAGATGAAAGGTTAAATTACAACATATTTGATATGCTATTTCTTCAATATACAAAAGTATTTAATACTTTATTAAAAACTTTGATTAACTTGTAGGAAATGTTGTTCTTTAAGATGAACAAGCTTTGCAGCTCTTTCTACAATAACCAGACTCAGTATCTGAACCAACCATATACGTTGGATTCTTCTCGCATTCCCCTATTTTGGCCCAATCTTCGCAGATCTCATTTTCGTCAACACACTCAGATTTTATTACATACAGTTTCTTATACGATCTGTCGAATGAACTAACACGAATCCATTTTGTTGCTGACCATTTCTCTCCCTCAATCACTGGACAACTTCCATGTAAGGTGGTTGGATCTGTGGTTGCATTTGGATGAAGATTGAAGAACAACAATGCGTCTCCTTTCATTGGTTTCACTAGAGAGATACAAATTCAGACAATGCAATCTTATCATTTAGTTTGGAAACATAGTTACGATTTTTATCATTATTATTATTATATTATTAATATAGAATGATGGGCTTGTATTAGCGTAATCCAATGATTGATCGAGATTTTAAGAAATCTGGGAGTTCCCAAATTCGAACTTCTCTAGATACGCATACAAGCGCATTTTTAAAGATATTCACATAGCTCGCGTTGGCCATCGGATATAATCAGATCTTATGTTATTTATTGACCGTTGAACCAAACTACCTGAATTATAAATATATGTATTTAGAATCATGCTATATATAATGTTATTACCTGCATAACCTTGTTTTGCACATTCGGACCAGCTGTTGTCTTTATACTGAGTTGCTTGACCCTATATGTATCAAAATTGAAGTGAGGCTACTCAAGAAATGAAATCCAAATGTTAAAGACCGAAAGTGATATATATAATAAACCGAAACCGAACCAATTCAAAATAACTGAACTCCATGTGGCTTAGTCTTTTACCTGCGACATGGGAAAGACAGTTTCTCCACCCTTTACGACATTGGACAAGTACATCAATACAGTGGCGATCCGATGACCACCAAGCTTTAAACTTTTCTGGTCGTTAAAGTAGTCATAATGTGGTTCATATTTTTGACCATTCTCATAGTGCAATATTTGAATGAATTCTCCATTTTCTGATCAATAATCACAAATAAAAAACGAAAAGTATTATATAAATTAGGCCTAATGTACCTGTTCGGGCACGGATCGGATATTTTGTATTTTCGGTTCCATTGAGCTAAAAACGTATTTGTTTTTTTTTTTTTTTGATCGGATTCGGT
>WJSH01002407.1:53990-84729 GCA_009757365.2 Lepidium campestre
TCGGAAATATTATGGATTTTTTTATAAAAAAAACCAAAATTAATAAAAATTTAATTTAAAAAATCTAAAAAAACCAAAATTTAATAAAAAATATTTCAGGTGCCCAGTCAGTTCTCAATTCAGTTCTGGTGCGGTTTCGATTTTTTGGGTACATAAATCTACATCCTATTCAAATAAAAATCCAAAAGTAATATATAAATTAGGCATAATCATTCGGGTATCGGTTTGGGCATGGGTCAAATATTTTTTTGGGTCTAATTCGATTCGGTATATATTGGGTTAGATTCGGATAATTTTATCTATTTTTTAAAAAAAAAATCAAAACTAATAAATATTTAATTAAAAAAATCTAAAAAAATTAAAATTTAATAAAAATATATAGAGTGTCCAATCATTTCTCAATTCGGTTCTACTCCGAGTTCAATTTTTTGTATATAGATTTAGGCCTAATTAAGATATTTTGTCAGGTTCGGTTTGATGAAGTTCAGGATCGGCTTCGGATTCAGATTCGGTTTGGAAAATGGAAAATTCATAGAATGGAATTAGAAGATACCTTCAGGAAGAAAGGTCCATGCAGCAAGTTTATCCTCAACATTAGCTACTATATCATCCTTCACACACACAACAACAACAACAAAACACTTACAATTAATGTCTTTGAAGCTCAAGATTCAACACTTAACCATTGAAATACACCAATACCTCTTAACATATCCAGATTTGTCTAACCACAATATTTGGTCATGACATTGTGAATAACAGAACTGAATCACTTACTTACCTGTCTTTTGGACAGAACCATACCAGAACTTGTGCGTTCTTCACTATCTACACTTTCACCAGAATCATCATCAACCACAACTGATTTCGTAAGCTTTCCTTTTGCCTAAAACCAATATCAAAACTTCCAAAACGTCACAGAACATTCCTTGATCATCAAGAATCAGACACAAAAAAACATAAGAATGTGTTCTTGATTCAATAATACCAAGTTGATAAACTGATCACATTCTTCATCTGAGAGAAATCCTTTGTATAAAAACACCCTGAAGAAACCACAAAATTCACAAACTTTAAACCCAAATCAAATTAAACCAGGTGGCTAATTGGTTTGCCACTGATGTAGCTTGTCACCAGAGGAGTTTGAATCCTACTCTGCTGCAATTAAAGTATTTAGGCTATGGATCGGACCTTGTTGATCCAATTGTTGACAAAAAAAAATCAAATTAAACAAACAAAGATCAGAGATTACCAAAAGCACAAACCTTGGAGTCCAAGAGAGTTGAGTGACACGAGTTGGATCAAAATCAAAAGAGGAATCACTTGTTTGAGGCTTAATCACAGACCCATCTCTGCTATAAATCCAACGAACTAAAAGTTTAAAATTTTCTCACTCAACTAATCATAAACAACACAATCGAATCCATCGAGAGAAGATTGAAGCAAACCTATTGCTCCATTGGATAGAGACAGATGAAGTTGGAGGAAGAATCAAGAGAAAACAGAGAGAAAATGTGAAAATATTCTGAGAATCCATCAAGAAAATTGTCTTGAGGTGATTGAATTGTAATTCTCAGTTTTCAACCCAATATGTAAAGAATCTGCCTTCGTTTTAAGTTTCCGATGACTAGTAGTTTTAGATTCTTTAACTTTTTTTTTACCAGAAAATAATACTTTTTTGCTTCACAGATTATAACGTTTATGAGTTGTCTTGACCAAGAATACTCCTTCTTAGCCTCATTAATTATTTAAAGATCTTTATAATGGGAAAGTATTATTAAATACAGGATTAATGAATATCTTTAATTTTTTTTTTCAACCATTGAATCAAAAAAGTATGATTCATAACTCAAATTTCCTCCCTAAATTTTAAAAATACAACGCGGGACAACACAATTTTCTAGAGTTGAACGAAAAAAACCTAACATTTGACAAAAACACTTCTCAATATTTATTTTTTGTCAACAAATTGGATCGACAAAGTTTGATCTATATCTAAAGTTCACTCCTTAATTTTTTTATTAATCTACTAACTATAGAGAGGAGGAATCGAAATGACAAAACCGTTAGCTGGATCATCCTAATCACCAAACTCATAAGAATTCGACAAACTTTTTATAAACTACTAATGTATAATTATTAAATATATATATATATATATATATATCATCTTAACATAACTTTTATTAATGAGAATCAGATATTACATTATTCGCAATGAGATTACAACAATCTTTGAAATTTTGTAGCAAAATAACGAAAAAGTTACACTCCGCTTTCTTGATCATCTTCTTATTCGTCTTCGCTTTATCCATCAATCTTGGGTGGTATTCTTGCTTAGGAAACATCTTCATCCCATTATGCATTCGAAAGCTCAAGGTTACGATCCATCTGTTACATCGCGAAACCTTCAATGTGATCAGAACTCTCCTAAAGATAGAGATATACTTTTCCTTGGTTGTAGTAAACCCATGTGCTTGTGTGAATGGATTTAATCATTTTATGATTCTCACTTTATTCGTCTCTCCATCCTTGATGTATTGATTCCATGGTGGTTTCCGTGGTGGTCGTAGTTTTAGCACCAAATCCAAAAGGAGATGGATTAATGTTCGGGACATCCACAATGGATCGCACTGACGCCCGGTAACAATCAAACGATAAACATGAAATATGGTATGGACAACCGGAAAGAACACGGTGGAATCGCCGGTAATAAACTCCTCCATGAGGAAACAACTATTAGATTGAAATTGAAATCGAAATAGATCCCTAAACATCACGAACATGTACGGTGATAGGATCAGGAGATAGATAACCGAATATAAGAAAGAAACATTGAAACATCGCAGTAAAACCCTCTCCCATATCGATGACGAAATCAAAATCCTAAATATTCAATCTAATCTAATATAAAAGTAGTGAAAATTGAGGAATGAAATCTAGAATTAAAGGGGACCCACCGACGTCGAAAAGACTAATGCCGGCCGGAAAAACAATGTCTAAGAAGTAGCGTCGATCGAGAAAAGAGATGCAGTTATCGTCTTCGTATATTTGTTTCTTCTTCATTACGGTTCCGAAACCCACCTTCAATTTATTTTATTTTTAAGACATGGGTGAGAATAAATTTAATAAATATATATTATTCTTTTCCAAACTTTGTCTTAAATTAATTTACATTAAAAAATTATATAATTTATTAAAATTTAATATTCATATTTAGGTAATTACTTTACATATTTAGATCCATATGCCCGGACCCGGTAATCTTTTTCTTTTCTTTTTGAATACGAATCTCTCAAAAGTCATAACATATCCTCATATTAAACCATGGATTCAAACTTCTCTTACTAAAGGCCCATTAAAGGCCCATACAATTTCAATGGATAAGTTTATATTAAATAGGCCCATTAAGCTATGTTTCGTGTATCGTACGTACGGAAACATAAAAACCCTGAAATCTCCTCATTATGGGCACAATTCTAGCCTTTAAATACACAATCGAAATTCACAAAAAACCCTAGCAGTCGATTTCGATACAGAGATCTCACAGAGAGAGAGAACAAATCGAAAACCGAAACGACGATGAAGGTGATCGCAGCTTTTCTCCTCGCGAAACTCGGCGGAAACGAGAATCCAACAACTTCTGATTTGAAGAAGATTTTCGATTCCGTTGGTGCTGAATTCGATGAAACGAAGGTAGATCTATTGTTTTCTTTGGTTAAGGATCATGATGTTACTGAGTTAATCGCTGTTGGGAGAGAAAAGATGGCTTCGGCTGCTTTATCTTCTGGTGGTGGTTCTGTTGCGATGGTTGCTGGTGGTGGTAACGCTACTTCTGCAGCTGAACCAGCGGCTGAGGCTAAGAAGAAGGTTGAAGAAGAGAAAGAGGAATCTTCTGATGGTGAAGGCATGATGAGTCTCTTTGATTGATTTGATTAGATCATGAATCTATTAGCTGCTAATTAAGTATCGTTATCTGCTTCTTCTTCTAGTTCCTATATTTGTGTTTTCGTTGTTATGACTGGATCTTTGTTTAATGTTTAAGACTGTTATGTTGCTTTTAATCATGCGTAGTCTTTAATAATATTATATTGGTTTCTTCTTCTTAACTCTTAAATCGATTATTAATTGTTTGGTAGTGATGGATTGATGTGATATGTTATAAAGTTTGTTTTTTTATTTCTCTAGATTAAGAACATCTTTAGCAAATGTTTATATGAGAGTTGAGTTTTTCATTTTAGGCTACATCAAATGATTGTTTAAGCTAATTAAATGAGTTTAGTGATCTGAATATATGTTATATATGATCAAAGACATTCATTTCTGTAGTAGCATCATCTTCATGTAGCTCCTCTATGAACGTGCAGTTAAAGAACCATACTTTTGAGGTTTTTTCTCAAAGAGAAATGCGTTAGTTTGTTAGTTATGTGTTTTTTGATCGCTAGACTTCGAAACTGTGAGAGTTATTTTGATCTTGGTTTTGGTATTGAGGTAGTCTTTGTTTTTCTGCAATGACTGATGATTTTGAAGTTCTTGCAATTAGTTTGTGTGGGTTCTATGTACGACGAAGGAGTTAAATGAATAAAGAAATAGGTGAAGAAGAGTTGGAATTTGTGTTTCTACCTTGTAAGAATACAGAGAACTTAATGGGCCTTTGGTGTTTAGGTTAGAAGAAGGGTTGTATGATTGGTTTAGATTTTTTGACTCTTTATGGGCCTTTAGAGGCCCAATCTCAAGACTAGGCCCAATCTCAAGACTCTGAGAACTTAATTGTTGGATTTGAAATTAATTTTGTCATATATTGGGTTAGGATTGTTAGATATGTCAAAATTAGCCAAGAACTCGGTGATAAAAGTTTACTTGGTCATAGGTCAAAATTATAAACTAATTAAAATAGAATATAAATTATTTACGTTAATTTAAAAAATTCAGAAATCGAGAAAAAATAAGTCAAACGAAACCGAAATAATAAGAAGTTAGATTTAGTAAAATCTATTTTGTAAAATATAGAAATCCTGAAACTTGATCCAAATGAAACGAAATTGAACAACCTAAAACTCATTCAAAAATGCATGTAACATGACCATCATCGTCATGATCACACATGAGGAAGATAGTATAGAATCAATACGTACGTAGATAAGCTTATTTTGAGCCAGTAACTGACTGGAATCTTTTGCTGAGTCATGCTTATTTGGAGTTTGACCGCTTCGTTTCGTACTCTTTTATCAAAAGAGTCCAGTTTTTACCACAAGAAAAAATAATGAAAGGACCACTCTTTTTTTTTTTTAATAAAAAGGACCACCATTTAGAGGAAAAAAAGAACTTTTGAATAATATTTCTTCAAATTGAAAGAAATATATCTTTTATTAACCAAAAGATTTCAACTCATTTGAACAAAAAAAAAGTTCAACTTACAGGGACAACCGACTGAGATTAGTGGAAATCCTACATCATTCTCTATAGAGGACCGAAATCTTCAACATTGAACCATATCACCGTACATCTCTCAAGAGACGAGAAAATTCATGTGAATTCCGTTTCCAAATGAATCAAACCCATGTAAATTTTCTTTCCAAATGAATCGAATATGTGACCATTTGGACCTTTGATACCAAATTTATTATTCATTTTTTTCCCCTAATTCATCTCATTTTAATGTTAAACCTTTTTATATTTATTTTGATTTCTAAAATTTTACATATTTTTATTCTAGGCATAAATAAATTTAAAATTTATAATATATACTTGATATATTAGTTTTTGTTGAGATTATAGTCAAGATCAAGGTGAAGAGCCTTCAGGCTTGAAGTCTCCTGTTAAAAGGATATTCAACTTTATTGGTTTAAGAGACTTGGGTTGAAACAGAAGGTCTCAAAAATTCTAAGTGTTTTAGAGGGTTTCTGTCTTGGAGGTGGTTTAATGATTTGGATGGCTTAGAATTATTAAACATGGTTAACACCTTTCAAGTTCTCTTCTGGCTTCTTCTCTCCGCTTTCTCTCTGTTACAAAGTTTGTTGTAACGGATTGATCATTGATATAAGATCAGTCCGAAGAGTTTGTTAGAAAGTGAGTTCTTTTTCATCTTCGAGAGGTTCTTGAGTTTTATGGGTTCTTGAGTGAGCACCGAGAGATATATTCAAGTAAGTCTGAGAGAAAGAGAGTTCCGCTGAGTGTTATTGTAATCAGAGATACTCGGAATGAATTTGATTGAAGTGATAGTGGAATCCGGAGCTCACTTGAGCTCCAGCGAGATGTAGGTTCCTCACGAAACCAAACTCGTTAAATCATGTGTTCTTTCTTTAAAGTTTTTAGCTCAAGTTCATTAGATTCAGTGAACTCAGAAGAAATTAAACTCGATTTCACACAAATTGGTATCAGAGCCAAGCGATTCTTCATCAAGAATCAAGTCGGTTCAAGGGAGAAGAAAAAGGAAGTCAATCGATTATAATCGAAGAATCAAATCAGTTTTGAAGAAGGTGTTATCAAAGTTGAACAATTACAAAGTCTAAATCGAAGATAACAATCTTTGATGGTTTCTGAGACTACGATTTATGGAAGAAGAGATTGATCGCTTACCTTACACTCGAAGGATTAAAGGATGTTCTCAAGGCTTATACACCGAAGGAAATGCCAGAAGAAAATGAAAAGAAACCAAAAGAGGATCGAAGAAGAAGAAGCTCGTGCAGATCGAGATGAAAAGGCATTGAATATGATCTTCTTGAGAGTTGGTGGCTAAGTGTTGAGGAAGATCGAGAACTGCATTACTTCAGCAAGCACCATTGAAACCTTAGATAAGTTGTTTCTTCCTACTACTCTTCCGGAGAGATACTTTTCACAGTTAGAGGTTTATGCATTCCAAATGCAAGATACTAAATCTATAGATCAGAATGTGGATGATTTCTTGAAGTTAGTAGAAGATCTAAGGCACCTTCAGATAGAGATCGAAGAAGAGACTCAAGAAATTATGTTGCTGAAGTCTCTTTCAGAAGTTTATGATCATCTCCGAGAGACATTGACCTACAATAAAGATAAACTAAAAGTTGATGATGATGTAAGTGCAGCAAAATCAAAAGAGGTCAATATTAGAAAATCAGGTCATTCCGTGAGGTCAAACGGAGAAGAATTATTTGTTAGAGGAAGATCAGAAACAAGAAAAGTGTCTTTTAAAGACAGAAGCAAATCAATGTCCAAGTCAAGAGACAAGAAGAGTGGAGAGTGTTGGATCTGCATGAAGACAAGACACTACAAGAAAAAAATGCTATAAATGGCTCGAAAAAAATAAAGGGAATGGTAAAGTTCACCATAAGGGAGAATAATCCTTACCAAAAGATGATTCAAACGATCTTGTTGGACTTGTTGTCTTTGAGGTAAACGTTTCAATAAGTAATATTGATACTGATGAATGGATTTTGGATACAAGTTGTTCATTTCATATGACACCAAATAAACAACTATTTCTGAATTTAAAAGAGGAGATCAGAGGCAAAGTTAGAATGGCCAACGATTCTGTATGTGAGGTAAAAGGTATAGGTTCAATAACACTGACAATACAAGTTTTGTTTTGCATGATGTTAGATATATGCCAGATATTTCAAGAAATCTCATCTCACTAGGAACTCTAGAAGCAAAAGGCTGTAATTTCAAAGCAACAGATGGTGTTCTCAAGATCATCAAAAGATGTTCAGTAATAACCAAAAGAGTAAGGAGAAACACCTTATACATTCTTTAAGCATTAGCGAATGTAGCAGAGGCCTACTGTGCAAAGGCAAACAATACAAAAGTTCCCAAAGTTGATACGAAGGATATCAAACTCTGGCATAGCAGAATGGGTCATCTAGGAAGCAAAGGACTGCATATCTTAGTCAATAAAGGTTGTTTTGAAGGCTACAAAGATACATAACTAGGTTTCTGGTAAGACTGTGTCTTTGGCAAGACACATAAGATCAGTTTCAGCTCTGCAAAACACATCACAAAGGATAAGCTTGATTATGTCCATTCTGATATTTGGGGATCACCATGTTCCTCTAAGTATCGGTAAATACCAGTATTTCATTTCTTTTACTGACGATTATACTCGAAAGGTTTGGGTTTATTTTCTCAGGTTTAAGGATGAGGCATTCAAAAGCTTTGTTGAATGGACAATAGTGGTTGAAGTTCAGTCAGAAAGGAAAGTTAAAACGTTAAGGACTGACAATGATTTAAAGTTTTGTAACCATGAGTTTAATGAGTATTGCAGGAAAGAAGACATAGTGAGGCACATAACATGCACCTATACTCCACAACAAAATGACCTAGCAGAAATATTAAACATGACTTTGATGAATAAAGTCAGATACATGTTAAGTGAGAGTGGATTAAACAAGAGATTATGGGTTGAGGCACCTTCAACAATTGTGTATCTAATAAATAAATCACCTTCCTCAGCAATATATTTCAGGATTCCAGAGGAGCTTTGGTCTTCATCTATGCCATCATTGAGCAACCTAAGGAGATTTGGTTGTATTTTCTATGTTCACTCATCTAAAGGAAAGCTGGAACCAAGAGCAAAACGTGGAGTTTTCATTGGCTATCCAGAAGGAGTAAAAGGCTACAGTGTGTGGATCATAGAAGAAAACAAGTGCAACATAAGTAGAAATGTTGTATTCCGAGAGGAATATGTTTTCAAAGATCTGAAAACGGTTTAAGAAAAAGGTAACGAATCTGAACACAATGATATTTTATCTGATAGACATTCATGCAGTATCTATAGCTCAAGATGAGAACATCCAAGATGAAACCAGAACAGAATCTGAAGATGAAGACCAATCAGATTATCTTCTTGCTCAAGATAGAACCAGAAGAACTATTCAACCGCCAAGAAAGTTTCAAGACTATGATGTTGAAAATGAAGAAGAAGAAGAAAAAGAGCAAATAACAGCTTTTATTTGTTCTCTTACAGAAGATGCATGGCATAATGAACCAACAACTTATCAAAAGGCCCTTATTGATTCAGACAGTGATAAGTGGACAGAAGCTACAAATGAGGAAATGCAATCCTTTTGGAAGAATCACACATGGATTTTGATTGATAAGCCAAAGAACCAGAAACCTATTGGTTGCAAATGGATATTCAAGAGGAAGGCATGCATTGCAGGAGTTGAAAACCCGAGGTTTAAAGCTAGGCTTGTTGCTAAGGGTTATTCACAAAAGTAAGGAATAGAATACAAAGACATATTTGCACCAATGGTCAAACATGTAACAATCATATATCTTCTGTTAATGGTAAATCACTTCAATATGGAGCTCCACCAAATGGATGTGAAGACAACTTTTCTTCACGGTTAGCTAGAAGAGACAATCATCACAAACCAACCAGAAGGTTACATTGATAAAGATCATCCAGAGAAAGTATGTTTACTTAAGAGATCCATATATGGTTTGAAGCAGTCTCCGAGAAAATGGACTGTAGATTTGATGAGTTTATGACAGCAAATGGTTATGAAATGAGCAACTATGATTGTTGTGTTATCTTAAAAGACTTAAAGATAACACAATAATCTACTTGCTCTTATATGTCGATGATATTCTCATGACATCATCTAAGAAGAAGGACATTCATACTCTTAAGGATCTCCTAAACTTTGAGTTTGAAATGAAGGATTTAGGAGAAGCTAAAAAGATTCTAAGGATGGAGATTAATAGGGACAGAACAACAGGAAAGTTAAACGTGTCTCAATCAAGTTACATGTTGAGAGTTCTGGGAAATCACAAAATGGATCATTCCAAGCATGTCTCTACTCCTTTAGGCGCTCATTTCAAACTTCAAGCAGCTACAAACAGAGAAATAGAAGATCAAGAACATTTTATGAAGTCAGTTCCATATCAGAGTGCAGTGGGAGTTTGATGTACTCCATGATCGGTACAGTATCAGATCTAGTCTATCTAGTAGGTATGGTAAATAGGTTTATGAAAAATCCTACCAAAGAACATTGGCAAGTAGTCAAATGGATCATGAGGTACATCAAAGGGTCTTCAGATGTTGGTATAAGTTTTGAGAACAAGGGAGAATTCGTCATCAAAGGCTACTGTGTTTAAGACTATGAATTAGACCTTAACAACAGGAAATCAATCTCATGTATTGTTTTTACTGCAGGTGGTAACATCATCAGTTGGAGGTCAAATCTTCAAAGTGTTGTGGCTTTATCAACAACATAATCAAAGTACATAACTCTCTCTGAGGCAGTGAAAGAAGCAATCTGGTTAAAGGGGTTAGCAGAAGAGTTTGGTTTCAAGCAAGGGTGAGTTGAATTTCATTGCGACTCACAGAGTGTTATTGAACTGGCTAAAAACGCAGTCTTTCACAGCAGAACAAAACATGTAGTTGTGAAGTATCATCATATCAGAGGGTCGATAAAGCAAGGACTTATAGAAGTCAAGAAGATCAGTTCAGCTTTGAATCCAGCTAACATGTTCACTAAAGTGTTACCTGTTTACAAGTTTCAAGAAGCACTCAAGGTGCTTCATGTTGCTGATAAGTAAGTTCATGTATGTTTATTCCACCAACTTATTTATTTCGATCCTGCCTAATGTGGAGATTTGTTGAGATTATGTCAATATCAAGGTGGAACTCCTTCGGGTTTGAAGTCTCCTGTTAAAAGTGTTTTAGAGGGTTTTGGTCTTGGAGGTGGTTTGATGATTTGGTTGGCTTAAAATCATTAACCCCGGTTAAGACCTTTCAAGCTCTCTTATGGCTTCTTCTCTCTGCGTTTTCTCTGTTACTAAGTTTGTTGTAATGGATTGATCGTTGATATAAGATCAGTCCGAAGAGTTTGTTAGAAAGTGAGTTATTTTTCATCTTAGAGAAGTTCTTGAGTTTTATGGGTTCTTGAGTGAGCGAGAGATAGATTCAAGTAAGTCTAAGAGAAAGAGAGTTCCGCTGAGTGCTATTGTAATCAGAGATACTTGGAATGAGTTCGATTGAAGTGATAGTGGAATCCAGAGCTCACTTGAGCTCCGACAAGATGTAGGTTACTCACGGAACCGAACTCGTTAAATCATTAGATTCAATGAAATCGGAAGAAATCAAACTTGATTTCACACAGTTTTGAGGAGAAAAAACCTCTATTAGCATAGACAAAATTTTAATGATAGATCTCATGATAAAAAATATTGTGTCAGCCGAGGAAGCAAGAAAAGGAAATTAAGTGATTCTCCGGGAAAATATGTTGGTCTAGCGGAAGCAATTAGAGGGTTTAAATTGATCGTTTCTAGAGAATTTGATTCTCTTCCTGAACATGCCTTTTACTTAGTGGGTATTATCGATGAAGCTACTGCGGAGGTATTTTTTGCTTTTTTAATATTAGATTTGATAAATATCCATGCACAAATCGGTTTCTGGATATTCCTTTATCATTTCATCGAGCTGGAATAGTCTAAGACTGGAGCCTCGTAACATGTTGGGCGAAGAGCTTCGAACTGAGGGTTCGATCAACATCCTCTTTTTTTTTTTTTGAAAAATTCTAAATTTGAATTTTCTTTATTTCCATCTAGATTTTCAGAAAAAGTTTTATAGTTATAATATATTGGCTGAGGAAGAGTTATGGAGCTTCAAAAAATATGTTGATTCTGCTGGAAATAAATACTATATGTAAAAAAGAAGACATAGATATATATTTTAATGTTATTTCATTATTTTTGAGAAGAAAAAAAACTAAAATCAACCATTGGAGATGGGGTAAGATTAACAATGCAATAGACGTCATTGCAAACGTATATTATATGATTAAATTGACGCCATCTTAAAGAGGAAAACATTGCTCAGCATGCTTATGTAACCAACTTTCATGCTCGTATTACCATACTAATTAATTGACTATCAACAAGACCACAATTTTATAATATTTAAATGTAAATAATTAACAAATTTAATTTAAAACATGTGATTTCTGTATTGATAAGCAGCCGTATAATCATTTATCTTAATATCTAAACCTAGAATTGTATTTCTTTATCTAAATTTCATCATCACTACCAAAATCATTATAGCCATAATCTGATAATTAAATGTTTTAGTTCTTGTTTTTGATATCCAGAATTTTACTGTTAAGCAGATCCGGCTCAAAAGTGCTATGGATCCTGTTCGAGATCATGAAATTGGCATTAACTACTTGCTAAAAGTATTTCTAAAAATTTTTGAGCCCTAAAATACATTAAATTTTTTGTTAAATTTTTTTGGGTCTGTACAAATGTCTATGTTACACATGTCTAGAGACGATTCTACTCCCAAAAATCACATAATCCTCATATGATATTGTTTGAGGTTTAAAAAAGATTTGAGTTATGAATTGAAGTCACTTAACTACATAACTGCAATATTTGGTCTCTTCATCAAATATTAGCTTTGAAATGTAAACACAATTTCTCATAATTTCTTTCAAAATCTTTTTCAACTTTTTTGAGGTGAGAAAATAAGTTTCAACGATTCAGAGACTGATAATAAAGAACTGAATTACATTTCGTTTTCATATAATAAATTGTTAATTACTTTATGTTGAGAAACAAACAAAATAGGTCAGCTTTAGTAGTACAGTTGACTAGACTTACCATTACAAAACAAAAATAATAACGTCATTAAGAAAACAAAAATAATAACGTCATTAAGAAAAAAAATGATATTTCTTCTGGCTCACGCTTATACTCTTTTTATAAATACAGTTTTTATTATTTAAGTGACTCCTCGTATTATGCTTAGACCAAACCTACTTCGACACGTTTCTTACCACTTCGTCTCTTCCTAGAGACAAATATCGTAAACGACAGTTGCTTCCTATGGTTATTTTGTCAGGTTTTATTCACTTTGGTTCTTTTTAGTTTAGGTTAAGTTTGGATTTAGTTTCAGGTTTCGGGTTAAATGTCCAGGTCTATCCGTAATATTAAAAGGTTTTTTATGAATCTGAACATTTTTAGTTTTTCATATTTTGGGTAGTTCGGACTTATGTAATGTATAACCACTATTCCAAACTTGACTACAACCGAGAATCAAGTAAATATCCCTGAAATATTGCGCATAATATGACATTTTTTTTATGAGGATCAAATCTAGGTAGCATATGACTGCTGTCTTTTGTCCTTTATCTAATACTACTTGATCACAACAATGTTAGCACAAATCTGAACTTTGTTAACTCTATACCTTCACATATCGATTCGATTTCAAATATTACAAAAATAATATGAAAGAAATATCATATATTTTAGAATACCTAAAACGAAATTCATATCCACTATTTGCTTTAGTTTTGGTTTCAGATATCATAACAATATTAATCATATGTTATTAAAAAATTAATGATATTCCGTCTCAAATGTTTTAAAATATTTGTTTGTATCAAATTATCTGATATATTCAATTTCTAATGCAAAAGTAATTATACTTTACTCCTTTCAATTATTTGTATTCTACGGTTTGAATTTTTATTGGCGGATTAATTATTACATCATTTATAAATAGTATTTAAAAAAAAAAAAATAGTAGGTGACTTTAGTTTGGTGGCAGGTGGTAAGTTCATTAAAGGTATGCGCACTTGCATATTTAGGGATTGAGTCCCGTTACTTATATTATGTAGGAAGTTGGCTAATGAGCTGACCAATTGTACTTCAATGTTCACAAAAATAAAAATAGTATTTAAAAATTAAAACAAAAAAAAAAACAAAAACTTTAAATGAGTTCTTACTACATGTACCAAAAACTTTACACATCATGTAAGATATTTCCTGGCAACTTCCTCATCAAGTTTAAGAATATGATAAATACAGAGAGAATGAAAATGGAACAATGAAACACAATTTCCAAAATCTCAAAGAGAAACACAGAAACATAAAAAAAAGCACGGTGAAGAAGATGATGGAAACAGGATCAATATGGGGATTAACAGGCACAACAGTGACAAGTTTCATGTTCTTTTGGGCGATGTACAAACAATATGTGCCTCATCATCTTCGAGCTCAAGTTGAGAAATACTTTCACAAGATTCTTGGTTGGGTTTCTTCTAATGTTCACATCAAATTCACTGAGTACTCAGATGAAGGTCTCAAGAGAAGTCAAGCTTATAACTCCATACGTAACTACTTATCTTCCAAGTCAACTTCTTTAGCTAAGAGATTAAAGGCTAATGAATCCAAGAACAGCAAGTCTTTGGTTCTTAGTATGGATGATCATCAAGAGATTGAAGATGAGTTTGAAGGTGTGAAGGTAAAGTGGCATTCAAATGTGATAGTGACTCAGACTCAGTCTAATTCTGGTCGAAGTAGCTCAGATGAAAGAAGGTACTTTACACTTACTTTTCATAGAAGACATAGAGGTATGATCATTGAGACATATCTTGATCATGTTTTGAGAGAAGGGAAAGTGATTGGTTTGAAGAATAGAGAGAGGAAGCTTTATACTAATAACTCAAGTCAAGAATGGTATCCTTGGAGAGCAGGTAAATGGAGTAATGTTCCTTTTCATCATCCTGCAACATTTGAGACTTTGGCTATGGATCCTGTGAAGAAAGATGCGATTAAGAAGGATTTGATGAAGTTTAGTAAAGGAGAAGATTACTATAAGAAGGTTGGGAAGCCATGGAAGCGAGGTTATCTCTTGTTTGGACCTCCTGGAACTGGTAAATCGACGATGATAGCTGCAATAGCCAATTTCTTGGACTATGATGTGTATGATCTTGAGCTAACTACGGTGAAAGATAACTCAGATTTAAAGAAGTTGTTGCTGGATACAACAGGTAAGTCTATTATTGTGATTGAAGACATTGATTGTTCGCTTGATCTCACGGGACAAAGAAAGAAGAAGAAGGAGGAAGATGATGATGAAGAGGATGGAGAAGAGAAGAAAGAAGCTGAGAAGAAGTTCAAGGGAGAAGAGAAGCAGAGTAAGGTTACTTTATCAGGGTTATTAAACTCTATTGATGGGTTATGGTCAGCTTGTAGTGGTGAAAAGATCATAGTGTTCACAACTAATTTTGTGGATAAGCTTGATCCAGCATTGATACGTAGAGGAAGAATGGACAACCACATTGAGATGTCTTATTGTAAGTTTGAAGCGTTTAAGGTTTTGGCTAAGAACTACTTAGACATTGAAACACATGAGTTGTTTGGAGAAATTGAGAGAAGGCTTGAAGAAACCGATATCTCTCCAGCGGATGTAGCAGAGACGTTGATGCCGAAATCTGACGAAGAAGATGGAGACATTTGTATCAAGCGTTTGGTGAAGACTTTGGAGGAAGAGAAGGAAAAAGCGAGGAAGTTGGCTGAGGAAGAAGATAAGAATAAAGCAGAGAAGGAAGCTAAGAAGAAGAAGAAAGCAGAGGAAAAAGAGAAGAAGAAGGCAGAGGAAGAAGAGAAGAAAGCAGAGGAAAAAGAGAAGAAAGCAGAGGAAGTAGAGAAGGAAGCTACGAAGAAGAAGACAGAGGAAGAAGAGAAGAAGAAAGCAGACAAGAAAAAGACAGAGGAAGAAGAAGAGAAGAAAGTGAAAGTAAACGGCGACGTTTAATAGGATTTAATTGTATCTATGAAAAAGAAATCGCAACTAAAATCTATTGTAAGGTTCTAACAAATTGGCATGTGTTGTGAAATAAGTTTTTAAGTACCAAAGTACGTTATAAAATTCTCAAACCAAACTAACTTAAATTTGCTACAAATGGTAAAGAAATCAAGAGAGATCCATTGCACAGGTAATTTAATAGATTCAAAGCTCCAACTTTGTAAGACTAAGAGACTAAGAAACCAAGAGATAGACACTAATACCATAACATATATACTTTAAATCATTGTATTGTAGCTAACAAAAATACAATTTTGTAGAATCTTACACAGTAATTATAAGTGTATGATGCAGAATTCCAGGATGTCATTTCTCATGTTTACAATGATAACCAAGATTATAGAACATAACAAAAAACAAATTCATTTGAAACTGAAGGAAACTACAACCATAAATCTACATGAGTCTCACCAACGTTTAGCGTGTCCATCTTATAAACATATACAGTACTACAAGTGTTGCGATCATACCGGCGTATTTGATCCAGGTATCAACTCGATTGCGCCTCTCAATAAGCCTCAGCACAGAGTTGGAGAGTCCTACGGTGTTTAGAACATCTAAAGCTTTACGCTGTGCTCTCTGAGAATCCAAAAGCCTCAATGTTAAAACGTTAATTGCATAAAGGAATGTTTTTCTTGTTGACTAGTGGCATGTAATATAAATTAAGGTTTGATTAGGTAACCTTCAAACGATCCCTTTGTTCAGCATATTTGGAGAGAATAGCAACTCCACTTGAAAACGAATCTTCTAGCATTCTCTTTGAATTCTTGACGGAATTCATTGCTTGAGCCTCGTCATCAAATATTTGCAAAATGTGAGCTCCTTCTCCGCTCTTTCTGCCTAACAAATCTGCTCTCTCTTTAGCTTCCAACATCTTTCTCTGATTCCTCGACATGTATTTCTCCAGACTTTGGTTCAAATACTCGGCCTCTTCTCCGACTTGCTCAGCCTTTCTGCCAAAAAAAGAAAACCCAAATTTGCTTGTGATTTCAACATGCATTGGTGGTGTATAGTAGACTTGGATGAAACTAGTCTTAAAGTTTAAGAATTACATCCACAAACCAGAAAGAATATGTAGTCAGAGATCTATGAACATGTGTGCAAATTTGCAACTTTTCTGGCATCTAAGATCACTAATGAAAAAGTCATAAATGCAAAGCAATAGCAAATTGCAATACATAAACTGAATCCAACAAATAATTTACAGATAGCTAAGTCCTTGGTTTAAGATTCCCTGATACTTTTGATATTTCGTGATTCACTTCAATATCTTGAAAACCAAAGGAAAAATCAAGGATTTAATTCAGGGATTGCTAACCTTCTCCAGAGATCGCGCTGAGATTTAACAGGAATGGAGCGCCAGAGAGCATCCATGCTGGAGCAGAGAGATCGGACATCAGTAATGTCTCGTTTGACAGAGGAAGCCAGATCAGGAGAATCCATAGAAGATGACTCGAACCTCTCCAACCTCTCGATTCCTTCACGAGCCTTGAATAGAATCCTTTTCGCACTACTATATACCTCCGACAAGGATCCTCCTCCACCAACCATATCAGACGCCATTATAACACTCAGAATCAGGAGTTCTGGTTACAGAAGCGTCTCTGAATCAGAGATAAATCATAGACATCGATAATTCTTATTAAAAAGGTTTGCATTCTCAATTAGAAAAGCAAAAAAAAATCTGCATTTAGAAAACTAAAAAGACCAAACACCAACAAAACAAGACAGAGAAGTACCTTGAGGGCTTCAAGCAGAGTCAAGTTTCCAAGCAGATTCAAACCAAAACAAAATGAGAACCCCTAAACAGAAATTAATACACAAACGATTGGAAACCTTGAAAAAGATCGTGGAAGAGGAGGAAGAAATCTACCCAGTTACACGATTTTAGCAGTTTCACGATGAATCAAGCATCCATGTATCCATACAAATAAATAAAAACACTCGATCTGTGATACATAAGAAAGATTATAAATCATAAACCAAATTCGTTATCTACAGAAACCATTTAATATATCCATGAAAAGCTACACTCTTACGATAAAGTCTCAAGAAGTATCAAGTAACCGCAAACTTGGCAGCAGAGACTAGCTCCAAGGGCTTACAAAGTGAAGGAATATAAACTCCAGAAAGTTGAATTACTAGCTGATAAAAGAGATTGTAAAGGCAAACACAAGTGTTTTCCAAAATTCAAATCTTTACAACTCAATAATCTTGAATTCTGTATTCCCATATTGGTTTTCAGATGAAGAATTTCTCAGAGACATTTTAACAGACGCTTGGCGTACACAATGGTAAACAAAAAACGAATATTTCAAGAAAAAAACATCTACTTTCAATCTCGTACAATAAAAAATTAAAGCACATTGATTATCAGAAAATTTTCTAATCGAACCGAATCGATAAATAAAATTGTAACCAAGATTTCGAATCCGAAACCATTTCGCTAATCGAATAAAATCGAGACCTTATTGTAAAAAACGATTCAATTAGACGGATCATGATTCATGAAGGTCCCGATCGATCAAACCCTCGCTTAGGTTTATCGAGACAGCTCAGAAAATGTGCAGAAAAAAACCGATCGACTATAACGAACCTGAAGGCAGAGAGAATCGACTAAGAGACGCTGCAATGTGAGTAGAAGAAAAAGGAGAACGACGGAGAAGGCGATTTTCTAGAGTTTTTAGGAAGAAAGAAACAACAGGATTCATAGAAATCAAGCTAAATCTTTAGCAATTGATCTCCTGATTAGGAATCAAATCTCTAGCTTTCGGCTTAGTAATAACCCTCCCAAATTGCCTGATTCACTCTGTTTGGTTTCTCCAATTTTCCTCTCCTTACGTTAATTCACAAATTAGATTTGGGCTTGGCCCACTTAAAGTTTGCTTCGTATAATGTATTTGACTATGTTCTGATGGCTAAAAACCAACCATATATTTTTCTCGGACCGATTTAGAAAGAATGAACTTGAGAAAGATGACTTAATTACAGATATAATTGTTTGCCAAATAATAAAAATTTAAAAGTGAGGAAATTATATGAATTTTTTAAGGGCATAAGTTTATTACGACAATACTATTTTTTAATTTTATTTTCGTTTAAAAAATCAAAATCGAAAACTGCAAAGCAGTTATCAAACGCGAGAGTTAAACGAAAATCAAACTCTCAAAAATCAAACTTTTATCTCTCGAACCCTAAATTCTCTTCTTCTTCTTCATCTTCTTTGTTCTTGTCTTCTTCTTCGTTCTCTTTTATCGTTTTTTCTTCTTCTTCCTTCTTCATCTTCGAGTTTCTTCTTCGTCTGGGCCAAAGACCTGCATTTCGTCATCTAAAAAGGTAAGGTCAAAATCTCTGGTTTCGTTTGAAACGGCGAGGTCGTAAACATTTGAAGATAAAGGCTTGAAAATAGTGATATTTGTTCGATTTCGTTGGGTTTGCAAGATTATGGGTTTGGAATTTCGAAGAAAGTTAAGGTTTTTGCGCGATTTATTGGTTAGCAGATGCGATTTCTGGGTTCACAGCTACAGTAACTGCTCTGAAAATGATTTGTTTGTAGGGTTAATAGTTTGTTTGTGTTGTGTAGGTTTATAAGACAATGGGTTGGTTAATTAGGGTTTACCGAGAACAGTTGTGTAGGTTTTCAACGAGGATTAGAGTATGTTTTGTAGGTTTTGAACGAGGTTAAGAGTCTGTTCTATAGGTCTGTTGGGTATGTGGTTTAGCTGTAATTCCTTAGTAGGTTTCAACTAACCTTTGTAGCTTTGAAGTGAGCGTTACGTAGTTTGTTATCTTTTATGTAGGTTTTCAATAATAATTTTCATAACTTTATGATGGCTTCTTTTTCTCTCAGCGATGGCGTAAAAGGATTATCCTGATAGACTATTCAGGATTGGCAAGAGTGGTGAGAGTAAAAGGAGCCTCAATCATAGTTGTAAACTCCTGGAGTTTAACCAAATGCATCTAGCTATTGGTGAAGATGCCTTCACAGACATTAGGGACAATTTCTTTGTTGGAGTTGTGCTGAAATTGAGTGAGAGGAAGTATACATGGGCTGCAAAGCCAGTCTATCAGTTGCTTTGTAATCAGCTTCATATTGATAGACGCAATGAGATGTGGGTAATGGTTGGTAGCATGCCAATCAGGTTCTCTCTGTACGAATTTGAGGAGATATCTGGTCTGCCTTATGGGCTGGTCGTTGAAGGAGTGGATGTGGAGGCATCCCATGAGGAATTTTGGACTGAGCTAGGCACACCCCATACTAAAGGCCCAAACTTCTATGAACTGCGAGATGCGTTCCAGAAATGGAGGTATGTGGTGTATATATTGTTTTGTAAGTTAGAGGGTTATGAATATGTAGGTTTTTGTATTTACTTATGTAGGTTTTTTTAATATACTTATGTAGGTTTTTTTTATTACATTATGTAGGTTTAGGCAAAAGTTGGGCTTTAGTAGGTTTTCCTGAATGGTTTATAGGTTATGTAGATTTATTATGGATACTATGTAGGTTTATTTTGAAATTGGTGTTCCTTTATTTTCAGAAATTGGATATTCGAGAGAAGGAGAATGGTAGGTCTCCTTTTCGTTTTGCATCTTGGTATTTTGGGTATGCTCTGAGGGAGCCGGATCCCACTTAGAGATGCTAAGATGGTGTTTGATGTGGAGACTTTTAAAAGGTATCCGTGGGGTCGGGATGCCTTCCAATCCTCAATCAGATCCATCAAAAGAGCATCATATGATGGGTTGACTTACAACATACATGGATGTGTCCATATGCTACTGATATGGGCATTTGAGTACATCGAATGCCTTGGTGAGAAATATGGTACCCGGATTGAAGGTGAGAACATTCCGCTGATCCGTTGGGAGGCAGCCAGGGGTAGAAGAAATTTGGATGCTATCATAGAAGAGGAGATTCAGAACTCAGAAAGTAGAAAGGTATGTAGGTTTATATAATGTAGGTATGTAGGTTTATAAGTATACTACGTAGGTTTGTGGACTAATTTGTAGGTTTTCATAAAAACTGATTGTAACACTTTTTGCAGATTCGTCTTGTTAAGCACATGGTTCACAAGCCGTTGGATGAAATTTATCCTTTCTAGGAGGGATAGACGAGTGAGGACCCGAAGGTCCATAATATGATTCAGGATATACTTGAAGACGCTTTAGATGAGAGCGTTTGGGATTATTCAAAGAAGAGGAAGTCGGACAAGGAGGTAAATTCAGGGAACAAAAAATCAAGGAAGGTAAGATGTTTCATGTATGTAGGTTTAGTTGAAGTTATGTAGGTTTTAAAAATAATTCAGTGGTATGTAGGTTTTTATCCATCACATGTAGGTTTTTTAAAAATTGCTTTGTAGGTTTCTAATTAAGTATAATCTATTTGTGTAGGGGGTGGAAATTCGGGAGGTGAAAGTTCAGCCTCAGAAGAAAAAGCCTCCAAATAACAATGCAAAGGACAAGAAGAAGCTAAAGGAGGTCGAGGGCTTAGATGATATGCGCATGTCTTTGAGATCCTTCCTTAAGGATCAAGTTAGAGAGAGGGCTCAGTCTTCGATTCAGAAGGAGCAGTCTTCTATAAAAAAGATTTTGGAGGGATTAGTGGCCATGTTCGACGAGGCCGAGAGGAAGAATGACGACAAATACGACAGCTTAAAAACCAACATGGTCGGTTTGAAGACGAGGTTTTCGGAGATGGAAACCAAAATGTGTGGATATGAGAGTCCCCTTGCTTTGATTGGTGATGAAAATAAGAGGGGACTAGACTTGGGCGCTGGTAGTAGTGCTCGTGTAAAAGCACATGAAACGGAGGGTGAGGGAGAAAAGAAAAAGGATGGGGAAGGAAGAGATAAGAAAGATGGAGAAGGCTTAGAGATGAAGGAGGAGGTTGGCAAAGCAAAGGACAAATCTCGGGTATGTGTTTCTCTTTTTTAAGGGGACGTAACCCAAAGATCTCATGTAAATTTTGTGGTGTAGGTTTATTGATCCCGTGTTGTAGGTTTTTTGAGTAAGTGTTGTATGTTTTCGAACTCAATCATCCGAAATTTGTCATGTTCACTGTTATGTAGGTTTGTAGGATTTCTTTCCTCTACTTTGTAGGTTTTATAAAAACTTTGTAGGCTTAATAAAATTTAATTCTTCATTCAGAATGCAAAGTTCTGGAAGGTAGTGACAGAGCAAACTTCGAACCCACATAGTCCAATGACAAAGATTGTGAGATTTGGTACTACAGAACCCGTAGGGACTTCCTACACCACTCCTCAATCTGAGGGCATCATCGATATGACATTAGATGATGACATCATTGATATGACTATCGGTGATGACGATTGGTTGAGGACTTAACATAGGGTTGACGAGGAACAATCAACAAAGGCAGTTGACAACGCTATGGCTATGGCTATAGTGCCAGTTACACGAGAGAGTAGAAAAATTAAACTCGCTACTACACAGGTAAGTAAAAATTTTGTGTAGGTTTATAGTGATGGGTTGTAAGTTTTTCAGGTATGATGTAGGTTTAACATGTAGGCTTGTAGGTTTTCATAAACTAATTTACCTTTCATTCTTACAAGTTTCACCTTTCAAAGGTTGTTCAGTTGTGAAACTATTATGCAAGGTTTCGCCTTTTGGTGATTATAAGAAGGCATAATTTGACAACCTTGTTGATTACGTCTCAACGGAAGAGTAAGTAGACATAATAAGCAACAAAAATAAATGTGCGCTTACCTTGTTAGATAACTTCTATTCATACTCAGGTATAGTGGCGGCCACCGTAAAAACACTGACTTCTACCTCCGCTTGATGACATGTAAGGCGCATTGGCCGCCTATTGACACTCGATACGGCTGGTTGACTACACAGGTACGTATGTAGATTGTTTAGTGTAAGTTATGTAGGTTTGAGTCCACTACTTGTAAGTTTTGTTACAACATTGTAGGTTTAATGTAATTTATGTAGGTTTAAGTCCACTACTTGTAGGTTTACTTCCACTCCTTGAAGGTTTTGTTACAACATTGTAGGTTTAGTGTAAGTTATGTAGGTTTAAGTCCAGTACTTGTAGGTTTACTTCCACTACTTGTAGGTTTGTAACCCTTCATGTTAACTTATGATTTTAAAACTTCTTCTAGCATATGGCCGCTGTTATGCTCATGTTTCAAAGAAGACATGTCCAGACGGTAACGCCATTCAGAAGTCGGCGCATTGATTTTGTTGATCTGGAGTTCTCCACAATGTGGGCTTCGGAGTACGAGAAGGATTTCCTCCCCAACAAGGGAAAGAATTATGTCTTCAAAGAAGGGTTTGTAGACTTGTACAAAGGAGACGATGATATGTATGCTACTGGGAGGGAATGGATAATTGATGTTGATTGGGTGTACATAGTACACAACGTTGGGGAAGCTCATTGGGTGGCGTTAGAGGTGGACTTATTGAAGAGTAGGATCAAAATCTTTGATTCCTACATGTCGGTAATGACTGACCAGGTTATGGTAAACTGCTGTAAAGCCTTTTCTCGGATGATCCCGCTATTGATCAATCAATTATTACTTACGGCTGACAAAGGAAAGTTTACGGGAACAACTTTCAAGACGACTAGGGTGAAATGAACTCCACAACAAAGCTACGGTGGTGATGTGGGATATTCGCTCTTAAGTTTGTTGAATGCTTGGCCCTAAGTGTGAATTTTGATGGTTTAAACGACAGCATGATTCCATTCCTTGAGATAAAGTATGCGGCTGAGATAATGGATGAGCTTCCCGAGGACTGTGAAGTAATCATGAGCGATCTCAACCCACGATTTAATATGGATGATAAGTTTCCGTTCATCAGTGATAGTCAACCATGAGATTTGTAGGTTTTCAATCTATAAACTATGAAGGGTCTTTTGTATTTATGTAGGTTTATCATCAAATACGTTGGAAGTTTTTGGTTAAAACGATATGCAGGTTTTAATTAGCCTACCTTCGTAGGTTAGTATTTTGTTATGTAGGTTTACGATAATCCTACAAAGGGTAGCAATGTCTGTTTCACTTTGAACGCCTTTGTAGGTTTAACGTATATGAACCTTGTAATCTTTTGTAAACAACAATCGTACCTTGGTAAGTTTATCTAATTACTTTGTCACTTGGTCATCCCTATGTAGGTTTAAGAACACATAATGTAGGTTTAACAACAGAGAATGCAGATTTAACAACATACAATGTAGGTTTAAAAACACACCATGTAGGTCCATATGGCACACAACATTAACACAATTATCAAGTCTGAGATGGGCAAGCCCGACTATTATGGCCCCCTTGAGAACACTTTGTACAAGTGTACGTCTTCCTTGATCGTTTAGACTCAGCTACAACCTCTAGGACGCTCTTCATTCTTGAGTTTTTTGGTCTGCCTGCTTGTTTTCGAATGTCCGGAGGATTACAAACCTTATTAGCCACTTCATCAGGGAGAGGAGTAGCATCATCTCGAGGCTTAACACATTTAGCGTACGCATCGTACAAATATGTTGTGTGGTAATAGGAATGAGTGAGGGAGACAATTTGAAGACTAGCACTTTCAACGGCAGCTATGGCATGAACACACAAAATTTTGTCTAAGTCATACCTTTTGCATGAACATTTTCTCTCCGTCAAATTAACAACATTAGATGACTTGTTATTTGTGACTTGTGCTTGATGTTCATCTATTTGTTGTACATTGTATTGTTTTGCTTCCTCAACTCTTCCCTAAAAAAAATAAGAAAACAACTCAGATGACTCTAAAAACTAAAAAAACTACGATGGCCCAGAATAAACCTACATAGCAAAATAATAAACCTACATTGCACCGCTATAAACCTACACATCGGAGATTCATAAACCTACCTTACTCAATTTCATAAATCTACAATACATGGATTCATATACCTACCTAACTGAATACGTTAACCTACAATACAGGGATTCGTTAACCTACATAGATGAGACTAGTAAACCTACATAGCAATGAGATAAACCTACAAAAAACAAATATCATACCTTTAACACTTTCTCAACGCTAGAAGTGAGAGTTGTTGTCATCAAACTTGCATTTTTCCTCCTATTAACGAACCACCGTGTTAACATGGATCTTATTGCGTCAATTAGTTGAACAATTGGAAAAGTCCTAGCTTCACACAAGGCATGATTGATTGATTCAGCTATGTTCGTTGTGGTGATGTTGTACCTATTACCAGAGAAATGTACACGACTCCACAAACGAACATCAGCCCTAACTAAATAAGCATGAAGACAAGGATTAAGGTCTTGGATCTATGCAAATAGGTCATTAAAATCTGGTAACCTATACGCCGTGGCAGCTCTCTTAAATAGACTCATCCCCCCTGAACTTCAACAAGATATTTTTCCGCAAATGGTAGGTGCATATACCCTTACCAGCTAGTGGGTATACTTTCTTTATCGCATTGCCTATTGACCTATGCCTATCTGAAATGATTGCCAGGTCTTCATCATCAGGGATAACACGGCTTAGTTGGCTAAAAAATCATTCCCAAGATTCATCATTCTCGGTGTCAATAACCCTGAATACAATTGGAAATATGTTGAAATTTCTGTCTTACATTGTGGCGGTAAGTAGAGTACCTTTATATTTTCCTTGCAAAAATATACCATCAACAACCACAACCTTCCGCATAAATGGAAATCCTTGGATGCTCGCATCAAACGCAATAAAGAGAAACTTGAATTTGTTATCTTGATCAACGTCGAGCTTTATAAGTGTGCCGGGATTTGCTCTTCTTATAGAGAATAAGTAGGATGGCAGTTGCTCAAAACTGCTCTCTGAGGACCCTCTTACCAGATGGCGTGCTTCCTTTAACACGCGGTGAGCCTTCCAATATTTCAACTACGACAACGAATAAGTAATTACGAAATAGGTAATAAAACCTACAAAGGTAAAAACAAACCTACAAACGAAACAACAAACCTACAAACTAACAACATATAAAACATACATAAGTCCACTTAATAAACCTACATACCTTCAACACATTCATATACAACTGTAGAAAGAATAAACCTACAGAGGCAAACCGCTAATCACATAGATAACCTACATAAGTCCAATGTAGAAAGAATAAACCTACGAAGGCACAAACATTAAACCTACAACGGCAAATACAATAAACCTACAATGGCATATACACTTACCTTAACTCCATAACTTTTATTTAGACTCTCGGCGACATGAGTAGGCAGAACAGACGGGCCTACACCACCAATGAAATCTACATAAAGGCGAGCAAGAATATATGGACAAGCTTGTCTTCCACGACATGACCGCTCTGTCACGGAGCAAGTGTGTCGTTCCACGTAATCTTTAATGTAGAAGCACGAGCTACCATCAATTACCGCTCCTCAAACTTTCCATTGGCATCCAAGCACCCAACACTTCACCCGCAACAAGACTCGCATTGATGCTATAACATCAAAATCAAAACGACAGGTTACAGCAAGAATCTTCAATCTTGTCTCCAACTCCTCCTTAGTTGGATAACATTACCCAATGGTCAAGTCTACATCACTCAATTCTAAGCCCACAAACTCATCACGAGATAACACCTCCCTTTGCTTAGAGGAATTGTTTTGGATCTCCCGAATACGAGTGTACTCTTTATCACTAGAACTTGTACCATCATGATCATCACAGTAGTCAAACCTGCTTACTCTGTCTTCATCATATCCATTATTTCCATCCGCTTGTTGATTTTCTGAAACCCTACAAGACTGGTCTGAAACCCTACCAGACTGTTTTGAAACCATACAAGACTGTTCTGAAAACCTACTACCCTGCTCAGCTTTAGACTCATGAACATTTTCATCACAAACTACTGCTTCTACCTCTTCTTCTGATTCTGGATCTGATTTTTCCGTAAACTTAGCACACAGACACAATCTAAACCTCCTAGACTTCTCCACAAAGACTCTAATTAATTCAGTATCAAATAAGTAAACAGGTGGAGTATCTTCAAGAAGCACTCTCATTTCCTTACTCGGCCTCCTATAACTAACACTGACATCATATAACCGTTCATTGATCTCAAATAGGTTGCATAAATCTGAACATAACACCCAGATATTGTGATCTGCATGAACTCGCATGAATTTGCTCCCAAACGATTTATCCACATAAAAGAACCACTGATTTTCCTCATGCCTCTATCTTCCACATATCACTTCCATTAGACTCATCTCAAAATTATAACAGCTTAAAGGTTTTTGCTGTTAGAAAAGTAAAGAAAACGAACTCACAGATGATGAAACATATGAGCTCAAGGTTGTTAACGGCGATGACATTAAATGCAACTGTTAGGTGGATGGTAAATGACGGGGATAAAATTGTCATTACATGATACCTATGTATCTCAGAAAACCTACAACATAAGGCCCAAAAACCTACTAAGCATTACCTGCAAAACTACATAGGTAACACAACATACCTACATAACTCATCAAACAAACCTACAAAGCTATTTCTACGAACCTACCGTGAAACCACTTCAAACCTACATATCGTATGCATTAAACCTACAAACCTTAAACAAAATACTTACAAACTGTAGACTACAAACCTACAAACTGTATTCAACGAACCTACAAACCATAGATAATAAACCAATAAAACGTTTGCAACGTAACACAATTAACCTACATAGCATATTTAGAAAACTTACAAAAAGCGAAATCTACTTAATGTTTAAACCTACAACAAACTATGCTAGCAACTCATAATAAACCTATGAGGATGAGAAATCAAACCTACATATGAGGCTTAAAAACCTACATTGTATGCTGAACTAAATCTACTTAAGCATGAAAAAAAACCTACAAGCCGAAAAGAACAAACCTACATAACGATAACCATAAGTCGGCAAGGCATTAACTTTAAACCTACATTAGACGTTACTTTACTCCGCACATGACACTTGAAACTAAACTATTTCCGAAAATCTACATAGCCTGATTTTTAAACCTACAAATCATGCAAACATTCAACCTACAAAGGATACATAAACAACCTACATAACAACTTCCGTAAACCTACTTAACTGCGCCAGTTTGTTTACGTCCACCAAAAAAGTTTATCGTTTTCCGCGCGCTAACGTAGAATTACTCATTAATGGCAGTTTTGTAATACTTTTTTTTGTTTTCAAAGGAAATAAGGGTAAAACTACCTTATTTGACCCATAAAGATTATATTTGCAAATCATATCTTTTTAGTAATTAACCCATCTTTCTAGACTAGTATAGTAATTCACCCACCGATTTATACATAAGTTCGATAGCATGTCTTAATTGTTAATGAAATACCAAATAATTCAAATAATAGACATGAATGAAGAAAAATTTGGTCGAAACCTTAATTGACCGTTAATCTCGTTATACAAATATAAACTCTCCGTTATAACGACGTTTAGTGTACGGATGACACATGATCTGGTAGGAAAAAGACCATTTTCAAACTAAACTTTTTACAGAGTTCCAATTTCTACACGTATTATATTTTTTTTCCAAAATCAACATGAACTTTAAACCGTATGCCAAATTCATAGTTGACTGTTATTAATGTTAACCAACTGTTAAATGTCCAAACCAATCGACATGTGTCAGGTAATTGATAATGTGTTAGCATAAATTGAAAACCTTTTACAAAAAAAAAAAGTTTTAAGTTTCTACATCTCTTTTCTTACATATATATATTATATTTTTTTTGTCAACAATTTCTTACATATATGTATATATATATCTTGTTAATTTCTTCAATATTTTATTTATATCCTCTCTAATATACTTTTTATAACTTATCCATAGTCTAAATACTTCAACTGAAGCGAGTGGAGATTCGAACTTCCCACATGATGCTAAGCTACAACAGGGGTAAGCCAACTGAGCTACCTGATTTTTGGTTTTTTCACATTACTTAATATAGTATATTATGGATAAGTTATAAAAAGTATATTAGAGAGGATATGAATAAAATATTGAAGATATTAATTTATATATCTTGATAAAGTATACTTTAATTTATCAAATTAATAAGTTTTTGGTTCAACATTAATTTTTCAGAATTCTTGATTTATAGATGTTTAAAACTTTTAAATTTATCGAGTTCATGTTGTGTCATGCCTCTTTAAAACATTTAGATTTACTATATGTAAACTTTTATTATTATTCTACACATTTCTTATTTGAAATCAAATGATATAATAAAATCCGATTCAATTAGAAAAAAAATCCGAATGGACAAGTTTTTGGTTTTTGGTTTCAATAAATTAAAGTATATTAGTGGATAATTTATAAAAAGAGAAAAGTAAGATGTATCACATGTTTGCGAATATATTTTTTTGGTAAGCAAACGGGAGGAAAAATTCTCTCAAACTTTTGTTTGCGAATGTTTTATTGATGTTTTCTACCGATAAAGTTAAGAGAGTTTTTTTTATTTATAAAAGTTTTACTGTAAGTAATATTTGTTACAGTTATCTATAATACATATTGTATAGAGATCAAACTTATCTATTATTGACTTTATACTATTAATTTATTTCTTAACTTATTAAAAATAGACTTATAATAAAATTCATATTTATCATTTATATGTTAGTTTAAAGATATTAACAATTAAAATCACAAAATTACAATTATACAGCATCAAGATCTCCAATTATATATGAATTGCAATTCATCCCCTAAACCATAATATGACATATGGCAAAAAATGAACTAAGGAAAGAAATCTTTTATGATTTATTGTAATGGATAAATTTCCATAAAATTTATTTGAAAAGTAATTAATACTCTTAAATACAATTTAATGGAAAATCTAAAATCTTAGATATATAAAATAGTTTCCATAGATATAGAAGTAGCTTATAAAAGCAAGTGCAAATGGATATCTATATGTTCAATTTCAAAACTAATTGTGAATAGGAAGAACAAAAAATGGGAAGAGTGAAAATACAAATAAGAAAATTAGAAGATAGAGCACAAAGAAACATTGCATTTGCTAAAAGAAAAAATGGCCTTTTGAAAAAAGCTTATGAACTCTATACTCTTTGTGATGTCCAAATTGCTCTCATTCTTTTCTCTCCTTCTGGAAAACTCTTCCTTTTTGATGCAAAAACTAGGTATTCTAATATATATATATTTTTAATTTAGTCTTGTTTTTCTTCATCTAATTTTAGTATTTCATAACTTTGATATTCAATAATTTTTTTTTATGTTTGTAGGATTGAAGAAACTATAGACAAGTATCTTAATGTGCCAATACGAGGATGGTAAATTAAAAACTTAAAATAATAGGATATTTTCCGTTTGATTTTTAATATATTATAACATCTATAAATAATACTTTATAAATTAGATTAATTTCTTTTAATTTTATCTAAAATTAATTTTTTGGTTTAATTAAGATATTGATAAATTAATAGTCTTAACTAGACTCGGTCTAATATTATGGAATCGCTACTCTAATTTAAATTTTACTTTATAAATATTTTTAAAACCCACAAAATTTATGTAATATAATCTATAGGTCATAAATTTGTTTAGATTAAGTTCCATATATCATGTAATTTTTAGATCTTAACTATTGACTTATATTATATATCATTTTGATAATTCCAATATTATTAATTTATAGAAGTTTTAACTGTATTTTGATTTTGTATTGTATGTATGATCTCTTGATATTGTAATCGAACGGTCCATCTAACTGTCTACAGCCTAAAAAATGAACCGGTATGATCCTTACCAAACAATTTATACATAATAAAATTTTTTAACAACTTAATATATTTTAACTTTTTTTTTTTAATATTGAATATCTAAATATATATGTTTTATGGATAATTCAGTTTATACGACGTTGGGTCGATGACATGCGTTTAAAGTCAAAGTATTGCGAGCAGAACTTGAGGTTAGTATTTACATATATAAATTTAAATTGATTCTAATTAATAATATCATTGCTCTCTATATATGTTGTAGTATTTTATTACAAGTAAATAATACTTTACTTTTGTTGTTTGTATATTTATAAAATTATGTAGGGAAATTTATGACGACGAGGTTCTTTATCAATCTCAGGCATGCAATTTTTTTTTTTTTTTTTTTTAATTACGTTGAATAT